>PVLD010002827.1:0-45289 GCA_004027595.1 Dinomys branickii
TGTCTATAGATTAGTTGTGATTGTACTATTTTCTATGATAATGGGTGTCTGTTTGTCAATATGTTTTTGTACTTTTATGTTTCTAAAATAAAAAAAAATTTAAAAAAATAAAAAAAAAAAATAAAAAAAATAAAAAAATAAAAAAGAAAATTCAATTTTAAATCATCTCAATCCCTGAATGGATTAAAATGCCCTGAGATTATTAGTGCTTCTACCATAATCACCTACCAGAAGCAAAGGTTCTGGTTTCCAAGAGAATACTGTATCATCCAGATCATCTCTTCATACACAATACCTAGGACTCAATCACAAACAAGCAAATGAAAAGACAAGATAGCCACAGAATTCAGGAGACATAAAAGGATATAAAAGCAACCCCCATCCCAGGAATATACATGATGAGAGGATTAAAAAATGAAATACAAATACAAGATGGAAAGCTTGGGCCAGGGAGATAGCTCAGAAGCACAGCACCTGCCTGGCAAGAGCGAGGTCATGAGTTCAACTCCTGGTACCAAAAAATACAAATAAAAAACTAAAAGGCAAATAAAATGTTGTAGAAAACAGAGACAAGAAAGCAAATATACTTCCTCCAACCACTTTTCTAGCATCACAGATTAATCTTTAAAGTTTATATGGTTATGATTTCATCACCTAGTAACCACTTCCCCATTACATAACAAGTGATAAACTTGAGAATAAAAATGAAACATCCGTTCCTTTTTTTTTTTTTTTCTGGACCGGGGATCGAACTCGGGGCCTTAGTGCTTAGCGGCAAGCACTTACCCCACTGAGCTGTACCTCCAGCCCTTGAGAATAAAAATGAAACTTTCAAGAAATGGTTACTGACCAAGTATATTTCTCTTTGCTTTTGTCTTTACTATGCCTCAGACCACTTTATCTCCTAGCCAAAAAATGAAACTACCCATCTAAAAATACTATTTATGACTTCAAAACCACGCAAATCCTCAGAAAGCTAGTCAAATTTCCCAAACTATATACATATATATATATCCTTCAAAAACTCACTCATTTAACAACTTAATTATACCAAACATCAGATAAAAACATAAACCAAATTACATAAGTGTGATCTAATTTTCCCATCTTTTTAGCTAACTTCTCCATCTAGTCTATAATAACAAGAAGAACAAGAATGAAAACAATTTATGTTTAATGAATAAGATAAGCCAGGCTCTCTTCTAAACATGGACACATATTAACTCATTCACTGTTTACCTCATCCCAATACGGTGGGTGGTAAGTAATTATAAATGTTATTTAAAGAATTATTCAAAATTGTCTTTTTGCAAACCATCATGCCCTCTACCACTCTAACTCAGGGTCAAACCATGAGTAGGGGTTAGACAGAGAGCCAGCATTATGTACTTGAGAATTATCTCATTTATTTCCATACATGTTTCTCACTAAACTGTACAGGCACAAAATAAGCTTTAGTATTTTACATAATTCTTTTTTTTTCCTGCGGTACTGGGGATCAAACTCAGGACCTTGCGCCTGCCAAGCAGGAGCTTATTCCACTGAGCTATATCCCCCAGCCCTACATAATTCTTATAATAACTGTAGTTGCTGTAGCTCCACAAATAGAAGTTATTTCCTTCCTTAGGAAACTCAATTAAGTATGTATGCCTAAATCTTTGTCCCTAAATCTTTTTTCTTCCTAAGTGGTATGCTCTATTTTCATAACTTGAACCCTGACTACTTCCATCAGATAATTTCTGAATGCACATTTCTAGCTTACACCTCTCAGGAGAGTTCCAATTCTACAAACCCTTTACAGAAATGTTTTGCTAGCATCTTAGGCTCAAGGTATCTGAAATAGTCTCAAATTGGCAAAGACTATGAAGCCTGAACAGAAGTAGTATTTGGCAAGGGTGTAGGATATAAATCAGCTTTTTGGCAAACAATTTGGAAATAACCCCCAGAATTTGCTATGTGTGTACTCCCACCTTACAATTCCATATTTACAACATCATTAAATGATATACTTGTACACCAGCACAAGACATTTATAAAAGTAGACTCAGTGCATCATTTGTTTGTGTTACGGTTTAGACCTCTAACATCCACCCCAAGGTCTGATGTGTTCAGAGGTGGGGGTTTTGGACAGTGATGGGGACATTACTCATCAGTGGGTCTATAGCTGAATGTGCTGTCAACAGGTGAGGGCTGGTTAGAAAAGGAAAGTCACTGGGGAGGTGTGACAAGGGAAGACAGTATGTTCTTATCCCTGGTTCCTCCCTTCTTTCTCTGCTCCCTGGCTGTTGTGGTTTGAGCCTTCCGCCACCACACTACCATGCCACTTTTGCCTTGCAGTCAACTACGCCTGGATAGAACCTTCAGAAACTGTAAGCCACAATAAACCTCTCCTCCTTTAAATCTGGGTGTCAGGTATTTTGTTCCAGCATTAGGAAAGTGATTAATACAGTTTGCAATTGAAAATTTGAGAGCATAAAAAAAATACACACAAAAAATCTAGTTATATAGATTATGATACATCAATAAAACAAAGTATCACACGGATAGCAAAACTATGATAACTTTTATATGCACATAGAAAGAGATCTGAAAACAAGCTTAAACAGTATGTACAACAGATTCCAACTTATTTTTGTTACACATGTACTGTCATTTTAAATATTTAATTGTGTACATAAAAAATAAAGTCCATAGCTATTAAAACTGATTACCTCAGGGAACAAAATGGGAGCATATGACTCCACATTTTATTTTACATATCATTTAAAATTTTACAGTATTTTAATTTTTTAGAGGCAAACCAACAATTAACTTTACAAAAACATTTAAAATCCACATACATATTTTAGGGCCCAAGTTTATCAATGTTGCTAATAAAATGCTTTGTGGGGGCACCGTGGGGCAGGTGTTGGGGGGAGGTGGGAACTAGCAGAAAAAGAACGAGACCTAGCTATCTCTTCCTTTCATCCTATTACTTTCCCTTTCTTCCCATCTCAAGACAGCAACCTGGACCCAAACTAATTTCAAGTGAGATAAGACTCCAGAAATGTCTGAGGGAAGATGTATCTTCCAACCAGCAAATGCACTAGGGGATAAAAGGACAGGGCAGAGTGAGGCAATGTCCATTAGTAATGGAGAGGAAAAGAAATGTTCCTCATCCCAGCTGAGACAATTATTTCTGTTTATGGGAAGATCTTTCTGTTCTTATGTTTATTTTAGGCATTCCCAAACAGTTCTTTCATCATAAATATTAGATGTTTGTTCTTATGAATGGAAGGGGCATAATGTAAATTGACCTGGTTACCTCCACAATATAACTGAAGACCAGGGAAAAAGAAAAGTAATTTTCAAACTATGTTTCAAGCAAGTTAAGATTCTGAGAGTTGCAAAAGTCCTTGTTCTGAAGTATCTTTAATTTTTCAGACTGTTCTATAGCCAAAGCTCTAGCTCAGTCTGACTGACAATTTAGTTTAAAAATTCCTGCGATCAAACCATTTTAAAGAAGTTATTTCCTATGGTACTTTTAAAAAGAAAAAGCAAAAACATACTATCTGATTTTCAGATTACCCTACTGCTAACTCCTTATTCCTGATTTCAGTAAAAAAACATACAAAACGATCCTCTCTGCCCTTTTTTGACATAAAGTCAAAAAGGAAAACAAGAATTGCTCGTTTCAGCCAATTCTATAACCAGGTGAATTTACATTATGCCTCCCTTCCAAGCCTATTTGCGATAATATTATAAAATACCTCACAATTACTTAACATGGAACTTGTATTTTGTGAACTGAGCTCTGAAGCTATTTTTACACATATAAAATAAAATCATATATATTCATTACAAACAATGTAAGAGTTTCCCAATCATACCCATTATTCTTCATATCTTCAGTATTAGTATCTTCAATATCACTAACACACCACATAACTAGCAGCAGCCTTTTTTCCCTTATACTAAGGATTGAACACAGGCTTTTGCACTGAGCCACATCCCCAGCCCTTTTTAAATTTTGAGAAAAAATCTCACTAAGTCATTAAATTGCCCAAGCTTGGCTCAAACTTGTGATCTTCCTGCTTCAACCCCCCCTACCCACCCCCTGTAAGCTGGGATTGCAGGCTTGTGCCACCACATGAGGTCAAGAACACAGGCTGGAAATAACCTGAATTCAAATGCCCTGATTGTCCACGTGACAGCTATGAGACCTTTGGCAAGGCATTTAACATTTGTGGCTCGGTTTTCTCATCTGCAGAATGGGGGGCCATTACCATCTTTTTCATAGGGTTGTATAAAAAGTTAAATGTATGTAAAAGAGCTTGGTGCAGTACCTGGAACTCTGTGAGCATTCCATAAATGACACTTTCTTACTGGCCACTATTAATATTACCTTCATTCCCTAGAATAGTATACAGACATTTTAAATAGCTATAGGAAAATCTGTATGTACTGGTTTGCAAATAGCTCTAAAACAGTTAAGTGAAAAATGCAATTTGAAAGCAATAGTAAAATCATGCTTCTGGAAAAAAAATACACATATGCAGATGCAACAGGGAAAAGTATAAGAAATGGTCATCCATGGGTTAAAAATGAATTTGCTGGTAGAAGTGACAAAATTTATTATAAATTAGTGTTTGAGAATGAAGTCATATTTTTAAATTTTTTAATAAAGTGATTTAAATACGGCAACAAAGCAAAATGTTATAAAATAAAAACATCAAAAGTTGTACATACATATACCTAATTACAATGTAAAAAGGATGAGCCACATAGCAATTCAAAATAGATCAAAATTATACCAATGGGTCTCAATTACTTCTTTAGTCTTTTATATACAAAAGTTTTGAATTAAAAAACACTTTTAATTCACTTTTTGAATTAAAAAAATACTAAACACTTTGAATTAAAAAAACACTTTTCATTGTAAATGAATATAAAATTTGGCCTGTACTTTAAAATCATCTTTCACTTGACTGTGTTGCCTGACAAGGTTTTTTAAAAGTTTGAGCATAAAACATGTCCTCACCTAACTTAACTCTCTGGTCAGTATGATAACACCTATGGGTGTTTTCCTTGGTCATTCTATTAAGGATACAATATACCCAGTAGCCAAAACACAATGACATGGTAAACACCTCCCAATTACATGGAAGTCTCTTATGAAATAAAATATTTAGAGAGAAAAAAACTACTAGGTAGAAACTCCATAAAATAAGGTTACTATTACCCTAATATTTTTCCTGATGTACAGAAAATGGAGAAGGCAGAAACTAACAAGAATCAACAGAAAAATTCCTATACTTAAACAGAATTAGAATATATTTTTAAAAGTTCACAGAGAAACATTAAAACTATCTTACCACAATATAATAATTTATAGTTTATAAGCAATTTCATTCTGCTGACAATTCCATTAAGTAGTTAAGGAATTATTCTTTCCTGCCTATAGTGCCCAACTTAAAGATATATGAAATTGTAGAACCAAAAATCATATCCCCAATCTTGACTCCATACACAAATCCTTTGTTCACTCTCCCGTATCACATATTACCTTATCACATATTAATGTTCAGACATATTAATTACTCAGAACAGTCAAATTTCTTATCACTTTAAAGCATTCATCCCAGAAATCTACACTCTCTTTTGCACCTCATTCTGACACACACATCGGGGCATGGGTCCTTTTTTACAAACAACTCAGTAAGATCAATAATCATCCCAAAGATGACACAACCAACAAATACTAAAACAGCAGCATAACCAGGAGGATCACCAAGTTCAAAGAATCAAAACATCATGGAGAGTGCCTAAAGGAATTAAGAATAACTGGGATGGGGGCGCACACACACACACACACACACACACACACACTTGCACGCACACACACAAATTCCATTAGATGGGTGAAAGGCCATCAAGATGTATGCTCTATGGTCCTGAGAGTTAAAAAACAAAGGCAACTCCACACTCATCAACAAACATTTAATGTCATCCACTCTGTGCCAGATGTTCAGCTCCACTAGGAATACAAAGATGAGTAAGACAGTGCCAATCCTCATGAAGACTAGCAAAGGAGACAAGAAAGTAAGTAACATGGAAAAAGTACCCCAAAAGGTACAAAAACACAGAGAATGAGGTCTATTAAGACTCTCTGTGGAGAGAGGTTGATAGAGAACAACCCACTTGTGAGACGAAGAGTTTCAGAAGTGGATGAGGTGTGGTGGGAACTGACTTTAACAGGAGGAACAGTATGTGCAAAGACATGGAGACGTGGAACTACATTACACTGGTGGAACACAAGTTCGCATTAGGGGTGACAAAAGAGAAGACTTTAAATTGGGATCAGAGGAGTAATAGTAAAGAACACAAAGCGCCTCACAATCCCATGCGAAAAGGTTTAGACTCTAATACCCAAGCTGGGGAACACTAACAAGAGACTTTAAGTGGGATAGTGGCATGCTTAGGAAAATATTTCAGAAAGCTTATTCCAGCAAGAGGACAGACTTCTAAGAGGGTAACAGTGAAGACAAAGAGATTGACAGAGTCGTAACTGCTAGTCCAGGTGGGGAGGAAGAGGAAGAAAACACAGATTCACAAAATACCTAGGCGACAAAAGACCAAACAGAACTATTGATTGCAGAAATTTCTGAAAAGAGGAGGTCTTTTAGATCCCAACTTGGCCAAGCAGATGAACAGTGACGGCCAAGACAGGTGACAGTGACAAACCCATGCAATCATCCCAACAATGCGAGAGCCCTAATATGGGAATTGGTTGTTGCTGGGGAACAGGATGAGGGAAGTAAGAGGGAGGAGAACCAAGGCCTATTTGGTGAAAGGACCAAGTGGCATGTGAAGAGAGTGGACAGTCATTAACTTACAGGTAGCAAGGAGAGAAAAAAGAACGAGATAAACTTTGGGTAGCAATACTCAAATGAGTGGGTAAAAGAAAAAACTGAAAAAAACGAATGAATCCTTGAAAGTAAGCAATGAATCAGATGATAGGTTGATGCTGATCAAAGTAAGAAGAAAATATTCAACAGTAGGGAGGGTGAACATTATATTAATTGTACTGCACTAAGCAAAGTTTTCCAGAAGTTCTTCAAAACAGGAAAGAACTACCATGTGAGGTAAGGATCCAGGTCATCAAGAAAATGGCCTCAGGCAGAAGCTAACAGGTCCTGATTTCAGAAGACTTGCCATGCACAGGGTACTCTAGCAAGCCATCCTCCCAACCATCTCTTCACTGTTCTGTTCCTCCTTCTTCCCTTCCTAAAGCCAGACTGTGCGCCTCTTCATTTCCAACTCTTCCCCATGCTGACCGTTGGCTATCCAGCCCTTCACTCTCCTCCCCTTCCTCCACCCCCGAATGTCCACACATCTACCCTAAGATGAAAAAACTACATTTACCCTCTGCTCTCACACCTGTTTTTCTCCACCTTTCACTACTGAACATTTCCACTCTCCTACCACTCCTACAAAAAGATTTGAGTCTACCATTCTACAAAAGTAAAACTTGACAAATGACATCTGATTTACTGAGAGCCTGTTCCAGCTGTTCCTCCCTCAGTTCTCCATTCCCTCAGTGCATGACCCAACTGAGCAGCCCGTTTACTCCTTTCACTTTTGTAATGAGGCAGGTTAACAGAACGTACTCCAGACAGATAACCCCAAGATCTCTGTTCCAGACCCAACTACACTAGTCAGCTGGGAACCTCCACACATCACCCCTCAGATCTCACTTCTCAACCACCCTGACACAAACGAGGTAATTCTCCAGTGTACACTTTCTCCAAACCTATTCTCCTTTGTAGTGCTTATCAGAATAACTTAATGTTATAATTAGTAGCTGAATGGCTATCTTTCCTACCTACATCCCAGACTGCAAACTCCATGAAGGCAGAAGACATAAATACCTCGTGCATCAGTGCAAAATAAAAAAAAAATTGATTAAGTTAAGGTTCAAACATGTTAAGATCACTTCCTAAGACACTGCTCTTATTACTGTTAATCTAGCACTCATAAAATTAGAAAACTTTAAACAGAAACTCCACCTACTACCTCAAACACACATATGTTCGCATATAAATTTACATGTAAAACTAAGAAAAGAGTAAGAGGGACTTGTTTTCTAAGATGGTTACACTGTTCTTGCTCATTCCCATGCAAAGAAAGAGTTGGATCAGTTACCTACATTTCAGGACTGAAAGGGGTGTGCTAAATCTGGTACAGGACAAATGGGCAAGTACATCATGAATCAGTGATCCCAGTTTGACATTAACACTTTTTTAGGTACCCGTTTATTGTTTAGATTAACACTCAATGAATACCCATTGGGACTTTAGGTTTAAAGCTATTCCCTAACACTGGTAAGTCATGCTACACACACACACACACACACACACACACATACTTCATGAAAATCAACTTTATCAGCCAAGTCACACTTCAATATGACATTTAAATATTCCGTATAAATCCGGGTAAAACATGTATTGGTTTAGCAATTACAAGTTACCACTGTGCCTGACCGGATGACTATCCAATGTAAAAACTTCATATCTCACCTAAGTAAAAGTTTTGTTAAGTTTTATGATCTATCACCTTGATCAAACAATTTTAACAGATTACATGTTAATCTGTGCTTCAACAGCTGAGTGTGTACTGCTCTCTTCAACTGCACCCGGAAGACCTGGAGTTTTTGTTGCTGGGTCCCCTTCAAACAGGAATGCAAGCGATTCCAGTCACCCATGATACGCAGGAAACTGAAAACGATTTTCGAGGTATAACATATTTATATATTGGCACTTGAAAACAATATACAAGTACTTAAGATCCAATGCTTGGATAATTACCTAGGTTAGGAGTGATTAACAGACTGTATATAGTTGCAATCTCCAGGAAAGAAGCACTTCAGAAAAGAAACACTGAGAGACGATCACATAGCGCCGCTCTCCAAGTCGTCCCCGTGTAAGTGAACACCGCTGGGGGACAAGCGAGTCCCCAATACCCTCTTGGAAGACCGCAGACTCAGTTCCGATCTCTGCGCGAAGGGTCTCCCGGGACCTGCCGGCGTCTCCCTGGGGCTGCAGAAACTGGGAAATCCCAGGCCCCGCAGAGAGGCGTTCGAGCCCCCTCCCCCTCCCGTTCCTGAAAATTAATGAATTGGCCGTACGATTGTTTATTTAATGAGGTGTGTAGTGGCCTCTACTGGTGCTAGTGTGAGCACAAGAATGTCCCACTCTTACAAGTGGGATGAGCCTGGGGGAGGGGAGCCGGCGTGGGGTGAACCTGCCTTCGGGGTACAAAGCGTAGAACGAGACCCTAGCACCCCAACCCTGCTCCGTGGCACCCCCCCGCCCACCCTCCCCACGCGAAACCCCCCTTCTCCCCAGCCCTGGGAGCCGAGGCGGAGAAGTTCCCGCACGTTCCCTCCCGGATCCCGAACAAAAACCCCGCCGCCGCGCCCGCCCGGCCCCCACGCCCGCCCGCGCTGCTCACCTGCGGACCGCGGCGGGGCCCCGTTCCTGGCGGCCCCGGCGCCCGGCACCCGGCGCACTAGCGGCAGCAGCAGCAGCAGGCAGCTCAGCCAGAAGCAGGAGGCGCTGAGGCGACGCCGGGCCCCCTGCTCCGCCGCCATCTCGGCCCCGCGAGATAGCAAAGGTCCTCGGCGACAAGCCGGGCAGCGCTCGCCTCTCCCCTCGCGCGCTTCAGCCGGTCCCTCGCCGTAGGCTCCGCTCCCGCCCGGCCCGGCCCGGCCCGGCCCGCGCGGCCCCTAGGGCAGCAGGGGAGACTCGGGGGCGCCTCCCTCCTGCAGGGGGGCGGGGAGGGAGGAGAGCAGAGAGGGGACGTCAGTCCATGCCGGGGCGGCGGGAAGAGGGGCGGAGGTGGGGGCAACGGCTCGGACACCAGGTTCCAGGCGCCGCCACCCGCCGCCGACTCGGGCTCCACACACCACCGCGAGGGGGGCGGAGACGGCCGGCGGCGGGGGCGGGGGCGGGGCCCGGGTGCGCTCCCCCCACCCTTTCCCTGCCGCGCACGCGCAGGCGCGCGCTCTCACTCGCCCGCTGCCTTTGGCGCGGTGCGCGGCCCACCCCGCTCCAATCCCGGCGGCCGCCTCGCGGGCCGGCGCGAGGGCACGCGAAGGGCCAGCTCCCCTCCCCCTCTGCCGCGGCGCCGCGGACTGGCGCGGGGTGCGCGCGCCAAGCGCTGCTGCTGGCGTCAGGGAAACCCCGGAGAAGCGGATCACCCCCCTCCGCCTCCTCCCCCCGCCTCCTCCCTCCGTCCCGCCTCCTGCTCGTAGCCGCGGGGGAGACTCTCCCCAGCCTTCACCTCGCGAGTCACCTCAGGGTGCGGAGACCTCCGGCGCGACTCGCTCTGCGAGGAGCGGGCTGGTCCCGGAGGCTGCGGCGGGCGCGCACCTTTGCTCACCCCGGGCCCGGGCCTCTATATAGGGCCGCAGAGGAAACCCAATGGCCTCCGGGAGGAAACCTGGGTGCACTCCGGGGTCGACTCGGGGATTTATGTGCTCGCCAAAAACAATAGCGAGCCCGCCCGGCTCCCGCCGCCCTGGCTCGGCTCCTACGGGAGGGGCCCCGCGCCCCGCTGACCTCGAGCTCCGGGCCGGGCCGGGGTCCAGGGAGCCCGGGCGCGGACAAAGGTGCCCCGGGTCCACTCCTCTGGCGCGATCCGGGCCCGAATCCAGCCCCGTGACCACTATCACCACCACCCCCGAGGGCTGATTTACGGGCAGAACTGAAATATTTTCCCTATACCCTAGAGGAGCATTTGGCTCACATGTACTTAGGAATCGATCCTATCTTTCACCGGTAAACCGGGAGCAATCGGACTATGATTTTTAAGCCACTTGGTGATCGTGAGGCAGCATCCCAGCTCCCCAAAGTTAGCTGAAAGCAGTTTGTAGTTCCACCGCTGGTGGGAATGCTGATTATGTTATGAACTGCATCCGTGGAAATTTTTTAAAAGAACATTTCTTTGTGTGATTATACACTTGAAGAGTCACCTCTGGTTGTTGCTATGAGTTAACTTCGTATTCACTTTTCTGAATAGTCAACTCGATGCATTGCTTCCCACAAGAAAATAGCTATTTCTGTAACACATCCTCCTGTGCCTTCTCTAGTTACTTTCTTCAGCTATTTTATCCTGAAGTGCCAAAGTAAACAATATAAGGCATGGATTAACATTGGGAGGGAAGAGCTCAGAAACTTCATAATTTAAATCATCAAAATAGTGAAATTAGGGATCCTAGTCCCAGTTCTTTGCAACAATTGACTTAAAAGAGCAAGCACACTTTTTATTTTTGACTAGGGAAACCATTTAAACATCTTTTTGTTTTGGCTAGAGTTGTTAACCAGAAAAAATATTTCCTAAATAGCCCCGATTGACCTGTTAAATTAGAAATAGATTACCTCCCAATTACTTCACAAGTATTTGCTTAATTAACCTTTAATAATCACATCATTATTCAGTTTTTCTGAGATAATTAATGAGAAAAGCTCTTTGGAAACCATTACCCTGTAAATGTTAACTTTCAACTATCTTTTCTAAGACTGAAAATTTTTTGTTACGTTAAAACTACAAAATGTGTACCGTGACTTGTAAAATGAAGCTTACATTTATCGTCAAGTTTTGAAAAATATGAGTTGTGGCTAATAACAGACTGATTTTCATGTATGATGTCTGTAAAGTGTCTCATTCATTTACCAGACAGCTATGTATCATGAGTGATATTAAAGTCTTAAGCACTTTCTGAAAAATAGGGTGGTTAAATCATATATTTCTGAGACTTGTGATTAAATTGCAATTTTCATAAAAGCTACTCTAATAAAATACTAATACAGGAAGCCCCAGATAAAGTTACAGATTTTAAATCAGTTCAAGAGTAGGATGGTAAGGTAACCCAGGCACGCACTTCAGGTCTGATTCTTTATTCCAATGTCATTGTCACTGTTGACACCTCCTTTTAAAAGTCATCATCAGGAGTCATTAACCTCTCCTTTGTTTAGTGAGGCATATCTGAGAAAAGGTTTTCTTAGGCATCTCATTCATCATTCTCAATCTCCAGAACCAAATTTTCAACAAATACCCCAGTCCACAACAATACTGTAAGCAACATATTTTTATGCAAGTCTAAACTACTAATCTATAAACATATATTGAACCCTTGCTAAAATTAACACGTTTTTCATCTAAGTAAAGTTAGGACATGAGCCCCATATTAAAGGAATAGCACACAAAGAAACTTCAGAGCAAAGAAAACAGAGTGGCCATTGTATGTTAGTATAAGTTATCCAAGGGCAGGCCAAAAATAACTAGACCAAATATTCCTGTGAAATTTATTCTAAGTATATTTTAATATAAAACTTAAATGAAAATGAAAGCCTATTAATATAAAACTCATAGGAGTCTTATTCTCTACAGTAAAAGGATTATTTTTTCAACATTTGTGAGGCAATATAGTTCAATGTTTAATTGATGCGAGTAATGAGAGTCTGCCTGATTCCCTGGCTGAATCCAAGTATCCAGGGTAGAGAAGAAAGCTAGCTGGTGACCAGTGGATTCCAGAAGAGAACACTTCCTAGTTACAGTAGATTTCAACTAGAAGTTACTCATATCTTAAAGAACATGATTTTCTTCTGCACGAACATAGGTATTTTTACATTTGTTCTTTACATTTCACTAGGTAAGAATTTTTTTCTCTCTCTTTTTCACTTGCAAAAGCCACCTGTGCTAGAAAGCCATTTCTGATTAAGCCTAATTAAGAAGAATCCACGTTCCTTAAGGACAAAGCCTGCACAGTATTAATTTTGCTTGTCATATGTTGCTTAATCGCGCATCTTTAGTTCAATAACAGTCTATTAATTCAATAAATACGATTGAGGACATGTTCTTACCAACTAGTGTGCTGGAAGCTGGGATAACAAAATCATTGGTTCATTCATTTATTATTTAGAAAACACTCATGTTATCTCGGGTCTTGCCTGCAGTATCTTACAACCAATCCCTAGGTCCCTCAGATTAAGGGAACACAGCAATGAGGCAGATTAACAAGAGTTCCCAATCTAGCAAAAATAAATAAATAAATAAACAATTGTACCAAAGCATGAATACTGGTATGATAAGGAACAATAAGGAGTGTGAGAAAACATAGTAAAAGCATCTAACCAACTAAATTGGGACTGGAGGTGTTAGAGGGAATAGGAAATTGGAGACAAGTGTTAGTCTCTGAACTAGCCCTGTAAACCATGCCTGCAGTGAGAATTGATCATAGATTTGCATTTAGAAGAATCATGACCAAACAACAATAATAACAGTTCAGATTTTGTTAGTCATCCAGGGAGGAAGGGATGGTGACTTAGAGTAAAGCAGAGGAGATAAGAAAGGAGGAGAAAGGAGGGATTTAGAAGACAAACAACAGGTATGTGAGAGAGAGAGAGAGAGATGTGTGTGATTCAGGTTTCAGTTTGGGCAGGAAATTGATGGCAGTGGTGTTCGTTTGACAGGGGACACAGAGGAGGAGGAGATAAATGGGGGGCTTAGTTAAACTTTGCACAAGTTGAATTTAAAGTACCTATTGGACAACCTGGGAGAAATATCAACAAACTGTTAGGTGGATCTGGAGTTTAGCAAGGAAATAGGGTTAGAGAGAGGAGTCAATCAGATGTACCATAGATGACCCAGGAGAAAGTTAGTCTCTATTTTTTTCGACAATCCAATTCCCATAATAAAATGGTGGCCAACTTGAATATATAAACTTTTAGAAATACAGATGAAATAGTCAAGGTTCTACTTAAAAGTAGTTAATGTATTCATTTGCTTTTATGCCTTATATGTACAGTAGTATGAAAAGATGGTTTTAAAAAGCAATTTTACTGATACTCATAGCGGTTCTCTATGATCACCTACATCACATTTCGAGTCTCTGATGTAGTTTTCCAAGACACATCATCTTCTATGTAAGGTTTTAACCCTCTATATGATGCTGGACCTAGGGCCTTTATTCCAAGGCACAGGTACCCAATCATACATCATTCATCCTGTAATCACGTGGCTTTTTGTAGCAACTTTAAAAGGCTTATTGACAATGACATCCAATACTTAGAAGTATAAAGGTATTTTCCTAGAAGTAATTTTTAAACCTCTATTAAATTTGTTTCCTTTCTTACTAATTCTCTTGAGTGACTTCTATTTGAGTCTTAAATTTGAGCATTAGACCATTTCACACTGATGTATGTTCCCCCAAAAGTATTTTGTTGTTCAAAATAATTGAGAGCATCCAGTAATATGAAAGACATTTTAAGGGTGATATAAATATAAGTCACTCTGCCTTTTCTGGGTGATTTTTGGGGGGCAGAGAAGCTCTATTTCGTATTTGATTATATAAGGTAATGCCAAAAGAGTAGCTAAGACTGCTCCAGAAAAGTTTAGGAGGAAAAAGGACTTGAAACTGAAAACTAAGACTCATCTGAAAGAACACCAGCATGCTGAAGGTATAAAACAAAAAGAGAAACTTGCAAATAAACAAGCAGATATGTAAAAAGAAAATGATGAGCATGCACTATCACAGAGGCCAAAGAAAGAGTATTTTAGCAATCAGAAGTGGCTCATAGTGTCACATGCTCCTGAACAGTCAAGTAAGGTACAGTCTGAAAACCACTGGACTTTGCAATAAGGCAGGTAGTCAAGGGTAACCTTACCAAGTGCAGTTGTAGCAGAAAGTAAGGCTGCTTGTTCCTGAGTTTGAACAGTTTCTTCAAGAAGCTTACCTACAATAGGAAGAAAAAGTTGCTAAGTCTAGAATGCATTTTGCTAGGAAGAGAACGGATTACCATGCTGATGTAAGGAGGAAATAGAGAAGTGTTGAAGATTCCAGAGAAAAGGGGCATAATTGATAGCTTTAGAAACAGTGTAGTAGATAATTTGGCAACTGCAGTTCAACAAGGCCCGTGATTATCTGCCCTCAGCAGTCTCAGGCAACTGGCAAAAGGCAAAAGGACTTCACAGAGCAAAGTTACACCCTGCCCTGTCTGTGGTTTCCAGGCAGCTGTATTGAACATGTTTAGTTCTTGCAGCACCTTAGTAAAGGCTGAAAGTAAGAAGCAACATCCTGAGAGTTGCCACCTACTCCCCTAAAATTCTAGCCTCAACAGAAAACATGTTTGGGTCCCAACAGATAGCAGTCACAAAATAAGGCATCCTAGTTTTCCAGCACGAATGACAGGAACATGCTTTTTCATTGCAAGTAACGGAAACCCAACACGATAAAAGTATTATTTTAAGCAAAAAAGAGTTTTATTGGAAGGACACTGGCAGTTTAGGACAAAGATGCAGCTGGACCTCAGGAATGCAGAAGGAAGCTGAGAATCCAAAAAGAACCCAGTCTTTTGGCGTTTCTTATCTCTCCAACTCCATCTGAGCCTGTTTCAGCTTTATACTTGCTTGCAGAATGGTCTTTTCTGTGTCTTAGTCTACATGACAGTAAATGGCTACTGCAAGCTTCCAAGTTACCTGTTACAGTCTGAATCTGAGTCTGAGATCCCCAATTACAAATTTCCCAGTAAACAGATTGATTGCCAGTATGGAGTTAAGTCCCAACCTCAAACTACTCAGGGAGGCCAGTGAGTAAGGCATGATAAAATGGTACTCTCACTGCAACTGACCAGTAAATCAAGGAGGAAAGTACAACTTGTGGAAGAGGTGTCAGTCCAGCAATTCAACTGGTATCTACTGCAACTGGTGTTATGGGTCTCTCTATCCCATAGTAAATACCTGGTAGTTAGTAAATATTTGTGTCAAAAATAAATACTTAGTTTTTATATAAAGGCATTTTTAAACTATAGGAGGGAATTTAGATATCAGACCAAGAATTTGCTTGCATAGCAAGAGCCAGAAAGGAAGGAGGCAAAGAGGTGTATGTACAGATAGATTCATAGTTTTATTGGTCAGCTTTCTGTCACTGTGACAGAATACCTTAGAAAATTAAATCAAAGTAGAAAGGATTTATTTTAGCTCACAGTTTCAGAGGGTTCAGTCCATGGTTAATTTGCTCCATTGTTCTTGGGCCTATGATGAGGCAAAATGTCACAGCAGGTCTACATATGGTGGAACAAAGCCATTCATCTCATAGCCACTAGGAAGAGGGGAGGGAGCAGAGGAAGAGGACAAGATATATCCTTCAATGACACACCACCAGTGTATCTATTTCCTCCAACTAGGTTTCACCTTCTAAAGTTTCCAATACCTCCCAGTAGTACCAGCAGGTGAGGATCCAACCTTCAACACATAAACTTTTGGAGGAACATTCCAGATGCAAATGACAGCAATAGGTAAGAGGATGGAAAGTTCATTCATGAAATACTCTGGAAGGTCCCCTGCCAACAGAAGAAGAGAAATGGTGTGATAGAGTATTTAAGGAGAGTGGCAAATGCCTGAAAGGGTCACAAAAAGGATTAGGGAAGGGATTATATAAGGATCCAGCTGAAATGAGTAATGCCACTTTTGTGATTTTTCTCCATCTGCAATTCATAGGCAAATGCATGGGAAGAGAAGAGAAGGTGTATGTTTGGACTGACAGAGAGCTGAAGATTTCTAGTAGTAGATGAGGAAGTAAAAAGACAGGGATTGAGAGGCTCAGGGACGCTAAACTGTGAATTATTTCAGTGACAAGCCATGTGATTTTGGCAAGCTACGGCAGGATAAATAAATCCAGAGTGGGCAGAATGCCCAGGAGAAAATGAGTGTCCAGGAATTGGAGCATGTGAGAAGATCAAAGAGTAGATGTACTGTTATGAGTAAGAAGAAGGAACATAAAGATAGGCACTTGTGTACTTAGAACTAAAATGTTGAACTTTACTATTTCAGATGACTCAAAGAAGCCAAAAACTTTTAGATAACAGTATTTAGTGGTGTATTACTTACGTGTTTGGGGAATGCTCAGGGTTTCCTTCTTGCTGCCCTGGCCTTGGCTCTAGCTAATTTTTTGTCAGAGCTTGTAAGTGGTACACACACCTCCACCACCACGGAGCAACTTTCCTCAAAGGACTCAAAGAGACCAAGAACAGAGATCACCAGAGGGCAACTAGCTTCCTTGTTCAAAACTGTGGCTCCTCCCTCTCCCAATAATCTGAGCCACAATGCTAGAGGGCTGAACAACATAACAACCTCAAGAATCTCACTTATTCCTTTAGCTTATGTCATGTAAAGGCTACCTAGGTTTCAGTCCTTTCTTAGCCCTGCAAGGCCATCCTACACTGAGAAACTCCCAAACAGAAAGTATCTTCAACCTTACCAATAGTTGGGAAACAAAACTGAGAATTGTTTGTCTCCAGGTTTTCATAGAGAGAGAAACGATAAGAATGTTATTCTATTTTGGTCTTCTTCTGCCCCATGTGCTGCCATGTAGTCAATCTCCTTACAGGTGTTGAAGATGATGGGGACAAAGAAGGAAGCAAGCAAAGGCAGTGTGAGTAAAAGATAGGGCATCCACGGGCAATGAAGTCTCCCAGGACAACAAGTGCTATGGTATGGATATGGTTTAAGTGTGTCCCCCAAGCATTAATGTGTTGGGAGCTTGGTCCTCAGTGTGGTAGTATTGAGAGATGGTGTGGAACCTATAGGAGTTGAGACCTAGTAGGAAGTAATTAGGTCCTTAGGGCACTGGCCTCAGAACAAATTGATGTAGTTCTTGTGAGAACCTGGCTAGTGATCAGAAGAGGAGTTACAGATTAAGCCTGGCATGTTCCTTAGCCTCTCTGGCTTCCTGTCTCACTGTGTAATATCTTCTCTGTGTGTGTGTCTCTCTCTCTGTCTCTCTCTGTCTCTCTGTGTCTCTCTCTCTCTCCCTGGCTCTCACTCTTTCTCTCTTTCTCTCAGACAGATGCACATGCATGTACACACATACTCCCTCATACCATGATGCCAACTACACATAAGGCAGCCAGGAGGCCTCTTTCCAGAGCCAGTGTCATGCTATTTGAACTTTTATCCTCTAAAACTGTGACCTAAATGAACCTCTTTTCTTTATGAAACCCAGCCTTAGGCATTTTGTTGTAGTAATAGAAAACTCACTAATACAACAGGACATAAAGAAGTGGAAGAGAAATGTAAGCCACTTAACACTTATGATACCTGAGGAATGCCTCTGAGGTCGACATACGACAACAAAACAGACTCTGAGCTGGATGCCATGTGATAGAAACTGAGTATCTGTGCTCGCCCCATTCATTTGTTGAAGGCTAATCATCAAGATGGTGGCATTAGGAGGGGTCTTGGGGAAGCAACTAGATCATGAAATTAGAGCCCTTGCCTCTTCCACCATGCGAGGACACAAGGAGGGGCCAACTATGAGCAAATGGCCTTCACAAGACTCAAATCTTCCAATGCCTTGATCTTGTATTTCTTAAGATTAAGAAATGAGAAATAAAAAAAAGAAAAAAAAAGAAAAAGAAATGAGAAATAAATTTCTGTTGCCCATAAACTATTCAGTTTATGGCAGCCTAAATGGACTGACACCATGATCGTCAATATTAAATAGAAGTTTTGTTCTTGCCCAAGAATGTAAGCAAAATGGCAAGGAAATGGCAAAGGGCCCGGGTAAAGAGTAACACCATCTATTGGTCACTTGAGATCTGAACAAAGGAGGTTGGCAGGAGAAGTGGCCTCAGGAGACAGTCAGATTCCAGATGAAGCAAGAAAAAGATGGAGTGTCTGTGCAGGAATAGGAAATGGAGGCATCTGTTTACAGTCCAGTGGGACTTCTGGGGGAACAGAGGAAATGGTTGAGAAAGAGGCCCAGCACTAAGAACTCACATCAGTGACATGAAAATTCCAAGAAATAAAAATAAGCCTACAGAGACATTGACCACTAGGAAGAGAAAAGGCTCTGACTTGATGGTGACATTGAGCTGCTGTGTTCCCATGAGGTCTGTGGCCTGTGAAGAGCACCACCTGACATGGCCATTGGTGTCAAAGTGAGCAGGTGGAGGCCCAAGAGACAGAAAAAGGCCAGACTTGCATCTCCTTGACCTAGGACTCTGAATTTTCCCCATACATCTTCAAGTGGACAGCCAAAAACAGCAGTGGGTGGAGCAACCCTATAGGACTAGGAGCTCTGAGTCCAGGGAAGATAGGGCAGATGGCTTTCTACCTAGAAGCCTAAAGGTGCTACTCCCAGAAAAGAAGTTCTCCCTAGCACTTATCCCAGGCATTCCCAAGTAAAGATTCACTCAGGGACTATGTTTAACACACACACATATTCCTAGGCCTCACAGTAATCCTCTTGGATTACAAATTCCCAGAGATGAGCCCCAGGAATTCATATTTTTAAGAAGACACCCATTAGCTTCAGAATTTTTGTATAGGAAGAGCTTAAGGTGGGTAAGGTAATTGGATGACACAAGTAAGCAAAATATTCTGGGCTTTTCTTACAGATTTTAATTCTTAATCCCCAGTTTATCTAATTACACTAAAAATAACATGAGATTTTAACTTATACAATTAACTCATAGTTTCCTATTTTAATACTTTTTTATTCCCATTGTCTTCTTCCTATTTGCCTTTATTTTAACTTGAAACTATACCCTCTTATTACTGGTGATTAAAAAAATTTCCCCTTTGCTGTTGTACTTGTTGAGATTTTCCAGTATTAAAGAAATTCATGTTTGGAAGACCTAGAAAATGCCCAAAAGTAGATAGAAGAAGAAAATCACCTATATTCCATTTTTCTAACCCATTTTTAATGTTTAGTGATATCTCTTTCCATTTTTATCTCTCTCCACAGAGTTTCTTTTTCTATATTTGCAATCATAATATTCAGTCACATGTGCTTAACACTGGAGACGTAATCTGAGAAATGTGTCTTTAGCTTATTTCATCATTGTACAAATATCATGGAGTGTTTTTACATACAAGTTTAGATGAGATAACCTACTACACATCTAGCCTATATAATGCATATACACATACATAATCTGCTATTTCCAGGGTGATATATGCATTATAGCCTATGAATATATACATTATATAAATATGATAGAGCCATAGCCACTTGTAGGGCCATGATGAATAAAAACATCACAAAATTAAGTCAGGCACAGAATACATTACATAATCTCCTGTAATACCAGCATTCTGGAAGGTTGAGGTGGGAAGATCACAAGTTCAAGCCCATATGGGTAACTTACCAAGATTAAAAAAATAAGTAAAGGGTCAGGATGTAGTTCTGTATGAAGGACCAGGGTTCAGTCCCCATAACCACACGCACACATGCACATACACATACACACACATGTACACGCACAAAGAGATGACACACACAAAATGTATCAGGTTGCTGCCAGTGTAGCATGGCATAGTGCTTTATAGAAAAGTTTTTCAAATAAGTAGAAGTTATATATTTTAAAATAGTGAGAAAATCATAATATAGTAACTACGCAAACCAATAACATAGTTGTTTGTTACCATTATCAAGTAGCATGTGCAATATAAAATTGTATTGCCATACTTTTATAGTATAAGGAGTGCAGGAGGTTTGTTTACACCAGCACCTCCACAAACATAGAGAAATACATTGCACTACAATGATAGGACAGCTACAACATCCCTAGGGAAAAGGAATCTTTCAGCTTCACTATAGCTTTATGACACCACCATCATGTAATCTAAAATTAATCAACGGGTTATGTGTCACAAGACTGTATATACATAAAAATATATTCTTCTTTCTTAAACGTATTACTTCACCATAAATAATTCTCCACGTTGTTATTATTATTATTATTTTGTGGTATTGGGGATTGAACCTAGGACCTCGACTGTACTAGGCAAGTTCTCTGTCACTGGACTACATTCCCAACATTTTTTTCTTTTTATGTTGAGATGAGGCCTTGCTAAGTTTCCCAGGTCAGCCTTGAACTTCCAATCCTCCTGCCTCAGCTTCTTATCTGTACTCCACTGTACCTGGCCTATTCTTAAAAATAGATCCAAAAGCTTTGTAATATTATATTGAGTAGATAAATCATAATTACCTAATCATTTGCTTATTTTTGGTTATTTGGCATTATTCCTTCATTCAACAACTCTTGATCAACTTCCTACAGTATTCTAGGCAAGGTTCTGGGACCTGGAGATACTCAATATGCAAATTCACATGGGTCTCACTTTCTAGGGACGGAGAGAGGAACTTATGGTTCGTGTCTAGATGTCCCTCCAAAGCCCCATGTGGTCATAGGGCTTTTTCATAGGTGATCAGCCACCTAGAGTGTGTGATGCTGTGATTAAAGGTGTGTGATTAGTAAATCAGTCCAGGGGTTGATTTGGCTTAGCTCTGGTTAGGATTAAGGGTGTGAGTGTTACACGCCCCCTAGGGCAGTAGCCTACATACAATATAAGGGACAGGAAGAGTCTGGTCTGGCCTTTTCTTGCTTTTACTACCTTCTCTCCCACCCCATAAACTGTTGCCCCTCTGCTATATGCCACCCTGCTTTGGAGATTATAGACTCAAACCCCTACAAATTGTGAGCTGGATAAACCTTTCCTACCTTAACTTTGGGCATTGGGTATTTTTTCTCAGCAATAAGAAAAAATCTAAGACAAGCAGGTAATTAGAACTAGATGAAAAGGAAAATCAAAAGAAGGAAGTGAGAGGACAACAGGGTCACTAATTTTCATATTTACTTCGAAAAACATATGTATTTTTTACACATACACAATGGTTAACACAGATAAGGAAGCCATGCATCTCTTGGCTCATAGTTCTTCTCACTTTTTCAAATTATTTTGTCAAGATTATTTATCAGAGGAAGAAATAGTAAGTCAAGGAGTGGATATTTTTCATATTCTTCGTATATGTTGCCAGTTACTTTCCAAAGGGTTGTACCAATTGCACAACCATCTTTGAGACTGGATCACTGAGTATTTATTGCTATTTTATAAACTCTGTTTATTTGAATTTCTTATTGATTTGAATGAGCTTTTAGAGAAGAAAGAAGTGAACTCTTATCGGATTTGCTGCAATAACTACCAGATTCTTGATTGACTCTTTGGTAATATGATCCTCTTTCTATGCATAACCACCAGTTGTACCAACACTTTACTAAATATTTTCCCTTATTGATTGTCCAGGGACATTATCATGTATTAACATTTTTTTGTTTTTGTTTTTTTTGTGGTACCGAGGATCGAACTCAGGACCTTGTGCTTGCCAGGCAGGCACTTATGCCACTGAGCTAAATCCCCAGCCCCATGTATTAACATTTGAAGTTTACTGGGACCTATTTCAAGGTTATTTTGTTCACTTGCCTATTTTTGTATCAATATCACATTATTTTAATCATTTAAGTATAAGACCTTCTAATATGTGGCAGGGTAACTCTGCCTCATTATTCTTGCCTTTAGAGAGAGAGAGAGAGAGAGAGAGAGTGTGTGTGTGTGTGTGTGTGTGTGTATGTGTTCTTTTTGGTTTATTCTTCTAAATGAATTTTGTACCAATTTAATATGATATTCAGTCTAATCTGTTCCCTACCATTATTATATTTTCAATGCTACTAGGGTAGAATTTCCTTTTTTATCACATTTTTAATATGTTATTGCTATTATACAGGCTAGTTATTGATTTTTGTACATTTATCTCATCCTACCATTTCACTGAACTATGTTCTATCAATTCAAATAGCTTTTTAATAGAATCTCTTTAGTTTTATAGACATACAATTCACTTTCCCTTATATATCTAATAGGTTTTCCTATGTTTTTGGTAAGATATTACTTGATATTTTAAGGTTTATTACCATTACATTTTTATTTTGAAATACAACTCTTATCAGAATAAAGTTATTCTCTTTGATGAATTGCTTTCAGCTTGAATTTGACATTGTAATGTTTATTGGTGCCTAATATATCTTTGCTTTCCTGTCAGTTTTAAACTTCTCTGTTTTTTGGTTTTAGCTACATGGAAGAACACCTGTGGGAAGGCTTGCCATTCAGTCCTCCCCCAAGCACCTGGTTACTGCTAATGTGCACTTATTATCCAGTGTGACCCCCTGTCACCTACCATACTGGAATGGTTTGGCATAGGCACATGACCCAAGTTTGTTCAATCACAGTGTTCTAATGAACTCACTATTGTGAACTGATTCATGTGTGGGTACCAGATCTAAATGAAACCCCTAAGAGACTCCTTGACTTGGAGTACTGAGAAAGTAAGCCTCATGCTTAAAGGTCTAAAATTTAAAAATTGCCAGGCGTGGGGGCATACACCTATAATCCCAGCACTCAAGAGGATTGCTGCACACTGAAGGCCAGTCTGGGCTACAGAGTGAGTTCAAGGCCAGCCTGAACTATGTAATGAGACCCTATCTCAAAAAACCAAAGTTAATAATACATTAAGATAAAATAAAATTTAACAGATATGCACTATGAGGCCATATTTTTCAACTTGTAGAGAAAACAGTGTCTGGCAAGAGAAGGAAGCTGATGAATGAGACAGTATTTGAACGCCATCCACATTCCAGTTTTGGGTGCTCCTGAAGTATAGCTGCAGCTCTCAAGGTTTGTGAAATGTCTCAAAAAAAAAAAAAGGCCCCAAAAATCTCTTTTCTTTTTCTCTCTTGTAACCAGATTAGATTTACTGTTGAGATAAGAAAACATATGAAGTTGCTTTGTAATTCCTAAAGGTGATAAGTAAATTTTTATGTTACACCAATCAGATGAGGTCAGCAGGGAGTTAAGAGAAGTCAAAATAGAATGTATTTGTTTAGGCTACCTTGGTCCTACTCTGCTCATCTTGTACCTAAAGACTACAAGCCAACCACACTTCTCCCACTGGACGGAAGCCTTAAGCAATCCTGGTCACGATGTGACCACTTTTCCAAAGCACATATCTGAACAGCAGATCAGTTTCATGGCCTCTGGGTGACATGATGGGAACAGGGACCAGACTGATAGTCTTTGAAAGTAGCACGCTCCCTTCCTGAGCAGAGTCCTGCAGTGCTATCTTCAGGGCTGTCATCTGTACCTTTTGCCCGCCAAAGGCAGTTAAAGAAGAAAAAGGATCACTTCAGGCAACTGACTTTCCAAAAGGAACATCTGTTCTGTCACTTCCCAGCACTCTCAGGGGACTAGTGGTCAAAGTCAGAGCCTCCGAGCATATGACACTGAGGGGCACTGATCCCAGATGAAAACTAGATCAAAGAGCTCCACATTTCACTAACAGCTATGCCAACAAAAATGTCAAGATCTGTACATTTGCTGTTGGGACTTAGATTTACTGTTTTTGGATGGTTTTTACTCTCTTACTAGCAGCTTAGAAATCAGATTACTCTGCTAAGTGCCAAAAGCCCCATGCTCACTGACTAAGCCACTAAATTAGACTGAGGTAACAAATATGCCTGAATAGTGCTTCTTCGAGAAATGCAACCCTCTGAAGACATGACATTTACTTCTGAGTTGGCCAGACATATTGACAACTCAGCATTTCTAAGATAGATTTTGCTTTATGTTGATTAAAAGAAATATGGAATGAATTTTAAGAGTCCAAGTGTACCATTGCCCTGATTCAAACACAAAGAAAAGCACCAAATGGAAATTTGTAAGTAGCACACAAGTCTAGCCCAAGTCGGTAACAATGGAGAGCTTTTATCACTAGACAGCAGCTTTCAGATCCGTATAAAATGATTGAGAGGTTTGGTGCTGGTCATATTGGACCAAATGTCAATGTCACAAATGCCTTCCAGAAATTATTATAGTTGTTTTGGCTCCTATGTTGGCAGCCTCAGCAGGACAACTAAGAAATGTAATGTTACGAACAGCACACATTCCTTTCTTAGTCCTAGATGTGGTTTGAAGACAGAAGCGAGAGGAGGACAAAGAACTTTTACTATTTCTATTAATGTGACAGGTAACTTCCAAACTTTCACTCTAACTCTTTTAATCCTAATGAAACATATTAAGAGGAAAAATCAGAAAATGTCTCTAAGAGATGGATTCATGGCAAGAAGGAAATTTTATCATATAATGCAATGTGATAGAATGAATCAATGACAGAACAAATGAGTCCTCTTCTCTGTTTGTACCTGTACAGAGAAGGAAGGCATTTTCCCAGAGACTGCCATGTGCCATGCTGATATGCCAAGCAGGCAGATATTTTAATCAATGCCTAGGACCCTAAAATAAGTTCAAAAGATATTGAGATTTTATTTTAAATGAATTATTCATGGACCACACAGCAAATTAAAATAAAGTGATTGCACAATCCTTTTTCGCCAACACAAAAACTCTGAAAGAATGAGTAACTGTGGCAAGTGAAGTACTTCGGCTATAACTCAGAAGAATCAGATGTCTTTGTTCCTAGGGATACCACTCACTTGCTAGCTTACATTTATAGACTATCCCCAACTTCTGTGTCTACATGCACCAGATGGTGGAGGTATTCATCAAATGAGAGCAATAATGTGGGCCTAATCTACATAGCAAGTAACCTGTAAAAGACAATTTGTTCTTCTGCCTTTCAGACCAACACATATTTTATGAGAAGGAGTATTATCTTCTAGGTCTGTCCTGAGTATTTCCAGCTTCCTTGGTTAGCTATTATAGACTATTTACCCATCTTCCTATGCCCTAAGAGAATAATTCTAAAACACGGCTCCAACAGGCAGCACGGTTGAATTAGAAAGTAAAGACTCTATCATTGGAGACAGGAGATCAAGGCTTGGCTTCCAGTTCTACCCTAGTTGAGCATATTTTATTACTCTTTCATCTGTTTCCAAAGAAGATAGAATCTGAGTGCCACTGAGGCACAAGGGGTAGCTCTCTGGGTCATAGGTGAAGCTGAGCTCCTTAAGCCTTGCACTAGTTGAACGCTGCATGGGGTTTGAGACAGCTGGATACCGTAGGCTTCTTGACCACAAACAGACTCAGTGATGTGCTCAAGTATGCCATGAAAATAGTATGAGTTTCTATGAGGTCCCATGATATTAAAAACACTGGGTTGTCTAACATTAGCCTTTCTTGGTCTGAAAATACAAAGGCTAAAAAAGGATGAAAACATTAAAAACCATGGTGTGAACTCAGTGACACGCTGTTCCTCTTGTGTTTCCTCCCTGTTCTCACTTTCCTCCTATCCATCTTCCGGAGAGCCATCCTAGAGATGATTACTAGCCCTCCTGAAACCTGCTAGCAATGCCTGTCCTGAGGTGTATAGGGAAAAGTCTAAACACAGCCTCTAAGTTTTTTGTCTTACTCTGGTCTGTACCTATTTCTCCTATTACTGTGGCACAGCACCCTAGGGCAACATCACATGGCTTCTAGCTCCTTAGATACCACACAATTTTTCATGCCTCTATGCTTTTGCTCAAGCTGTGCCCTCTGATTAAAATGCATGTCTGGTGAATTGCAACCCCTCGGCACATTTAAACTCTTCCAGGAAGTTTTCACCTACACCACAATCACACCTTCATCTAGCCAACTAGTCCCTCCCTTTGGGTTACCTGTCCAGCTGGAGCACAGGCCCATGATTTTATTTATTACCATATTATGATTTGCAGG
Organism: Dinomys branickii; assembly: GCA_004027595.1. Taxonomy (NCBI): domain Eukaryota; kingdom Metazoa; phylum Chordata; class Mammalia; order Rodentia; family Dinomyidae; genus Dinomys; species Dinomys branickii. The sequence continues at coordinate 26,554 of PVLD010002827.1, forward strand.
GCTGCCTCTCTCACTAAGGGCAGGACCCATGCCTTACTTGTCTCAGTAATTCTGAGGGCTGGCATTGTAGGCACTGGGGTAACGTTTGTTGGGCAGATGGATGCACCAACAGATGGTTGAATGGATGGATGAATTTGGGTTAATGTGGTCTTGTTTACCAAACTTCAAGACTCTGATATAAGTGTTTTATGAATAATAAGAAAAGCAATTTTATATCGTGGACACCCATTTGGTACTAGGCATGCCACAATTTGTCCTTTCACATTAATTTCCTGTTCCTCTAAAAGGATCATAAGTTACCAACACACACACCCAGTGAGGCGTGCTATAGATAGCATGAAATTTGATTCTCTTCCAACTTTGTATGGCAAGTATCTGGTCTCTATAAGTCAGGTCCAGCCACCTCTTATATCAGGGATCCTCTCAGGAGCAGTATTATTTAACGGGTGGCTGGTTTCAACTGCATGGAGATTAAAATTTGTTTCAGAACCAAGGGACTGTCTTCTTTCTAATCTCTGGAGTCCTTCATATGAATTAGTAAGAACAGTCCCTTATCTTTACTTTTGAACTCAGCTTGACAGAGTAAAGTAAATAGAGAAAGAATCCGCTGGCTGTGTTTCTCCTCTAGCTCAAAACATTCTCATGGAGAGAATAATTAAGTTTAATTTAGGGATTTAAGATTTTTTTAAAGGGATTGCCAAAAAGAAGAAAAAAAAAGTGGTAGCTACACAGAAGAAAAATACCAGAACAAAAGAGAGCTCTCAAATTGAGGCAGCCTTGTCTCTCCGCTTCATTCTTCTTAGTTCACTCAGCCCTGGTATATTAAAAACTATGGGGCTGGGGATATAGCTCAGTGGAATAAGCGCCTGCCTAGCAAGCACAGGGTCCTGAGTTCGATCCCCAGTACCACCAAAATAAATAAATAAATAAATAAATAATAAAAACTATAGTGATTGTGATGGTCTCATATACTATGTAAATCAGAGGCACAAACTCATGGAAATACAACTGGCTAGTAGAAAAAAAAAAAAGACTTTCTGCCACTGAATACAACTGTGTGTGACACTTCTACCAGGAAGCCCTCGTTAGCTCAGCCCTGACAGTGTCATGTTTTGGGAAATATGGGACTCTTCTGAGTACCCGCTTTCAGGAGGCTTTTTTTACTGCATAGCTGGAGGAGTGTCTTTTTGAGTTTGGACTTTCTAACCTTGAGAAGGAGTTGCCGTGCTTCTTCACTGGGTGTGAAATGAGCAGATGGCGTTGTCTCACTCCAATTTGTTTTGCACCGACTGAGAAGGCTGGGGGGAAGGGATAAATGTATTCTATTTCTGCCCGCTAAACACGACTCATTGGCACAAAGAAAGTTACTTCATTCATACTGGATCATCTTTTTTTTTTTGGTGCTAGGTGTTGAACCTAGGGCCTTGTGTATACTGTGCACATGCTCTACCATTGAGCTACACCCTCAGGCCCCATCTACTTCTTCATAAGGACTGGAGCTTCACTTACTCTATTTCAGTCCAGAAATTACTATCACCATATTTTTCTCTCTGTCCTGAAGGGGTTATATTCTCATTACAGAAACACACACACCACGTTTGGATCATTTACCTCAGTTGATAATTAAAGGTGTCTCTTGTGGGCTCTTTGAAGTAATGGAAGTCGCTCAACACACATTTTTTAAAAAATACCTCTCTCTAGGAATGTTCATTTCATTTTCAAATCTATATTCAGCTCACTAACACCCAACTCCACACGCGAAAGAAATCCTCAGGGAGCCGAGACAAGAGCCTACCTACCATCAGGGAAAAGTTGCTAAATTTCCAATGATCCCCCACCCCCAAGCTGGCTGTCCATCTGGACTGCAGGAGTACAGTCCAAGAAAAGGGTTGTGAGATCTTACTGTCCATCTTGTACTCGGGGACATTGGGACTTTCTACCAGGTGAGCTGGTGGGAACCCTAGTCCAGTCTTGTCTAAGAAGAGGAGCCCATAGGGCTCAGAAGAGGCTACCTACAGGCTCTGTTTCTGCCGCACACCACCTTGACGTATGTTTATATGTCTGCCCTTTCATCTGCTGGATCCAAAAACATCAGAAATTAAGATAGATCCTGCTGATGATTTCACTAGGGAATAGGAAGGCCTGGAGGAAAGAGGTATCATCCATACCCATGGAAACATCCTCAGACATTATCATCTATGAGTCTCTTTCTTTACCAGTTCTGTACTATTTTACCCATAATGCTCTAAATTCAGTCCAGTCCCAAATTTGCATAGACCCCTTAGTAAAAGCTGTGCAGTTATTAGATCTATCATCTTTAGAAGGAAAATTAATAACCACCTGTCGCTATGCAGCCCACCCTCTGGAGGGTCTCAGCCTCACTCCAAGTCACACAGAACAAGAGCCAGCATTCTTCCTAGAAATCAGTCTTAGTAACACAATCTTATCATCTCCTGTACCAGCACCAGCCTTATGTATAGAATTCACTGAGGCCACTTCCTACTTTACTTCGCTTGCTACTCCTTAGTCTCACCTCACGTTTTTTTTTTTTACTTTCTTTTTCCTCTGCCCCTGAACAACCAAGGCTCACATTAGTCCTTCGCTGCTTTGGCAGCCTGTGTTAGATGCCTTCTCTAGCCATCTGCCAAAAATGCTTGTTGTGGGTAAGATCTGAAAATGTCCCCCAAAATGCTCGTGCATGAAGGAGATTAGGTCACAGGGGCACAATACTCATGGGTGCACTTGTCCATTGATGTGTTCCACGGCCAAACGTGCTGTTAGGAGTTGGGGCCTTCTCAGAAGAGGCAAATCACTTTGGTCACCTGGAAGGGTGCGTTCTTGTGCCTGTCTCCTCCCTTCCTTCTCTTTTTCCTGACTGCCATGACGTTAGCATCCTTTCTTCTACCATGGCCTTCCACCATGCCCTTTCTATCTTGGAGACAGAGGACAACACAGCTCTCCTCCTTTAAGTTGTGGGTGTCACTTTGTCCCAGAAACAATGATGATCTCTGTGTGCTGCTAAGTCTTTAAAGGAGAGACTCTGCCAATCCCCTCCTGCCCAGACCACTGGCGAGGAGTGTTCCATCAAGCAGTACCAAGTCACTGTCTGTAGATGAGGTCTTAACATAGCAGGTAAGGAAGTTGCAAACCTGTTCCTCTTCCACAGATATCCTGAAGCCCTGAGGATGGAGCCTGATTGCAGTGGGAGACAGCCCAGCTCTGGTGTCCCTCCTGGTCTAGGCCTTGCCTACTCCTTGTGTTTATTGCTTCAGCGGTGCTTTGGTTTGTGTCTGGATATCCCAGCAAAGCCTCATGTGGTGGTGGCGCTTTTTGCGTGTGGCTGAATTTAGAGTCTGTGATTGGTTCACTGTCTAGTGCTGAGATTACGGGTGTGAATACTACACCCACCCTAGGGCAGGCAGCCAGCGTACAATATAAGGGAGGAAAAGAGGCTTGCTCCTCCCTCTTTCTGCTGTAGTAGATTTTGCTGTCTGCTGCCACCCTAGCTGCCATAAATGGTTGCCCCTCTGCTGTGCCACCCTGCCTTGGAACCAGCTGATTAGGGATGAAACCTCCACAGACTGTGAGCTAGATAAACTTTTCCTCCCTTAATTTTAGGTGTTGGGTATTTTGTCTCAGCAAGGAAAGAAAAGAAATTAAGACAAGTGGCATTACTGGATCAACAGCTGCTGTTTGGACCTGGCCCTGCCTGTGCCAGGCTGTCCTTTAGCACTAGAGTTCAGCCTATGGGCATGCAGTCAGGTTTGTGGTTGCTCTTGACTTCTCTCTTTTGACCCAAGTGGCTTTACCACTGCTGTGGGGAAGGTCCCCGCCTGGGAACTGCTTGATAGACAGCTTCTACCACACCCACTCACTATGATGGCACAAAACAAACTAAAATTTTCAAGAAAAAGAACAAAATGAACTCACACAGTTTGCAAAATGTCTGGGACTGAAACAGACAATCTGCTATTTGAACTTCTTGCCTAATTTCTAAAAAATGTTAAAGAAGACACATTTCAGCACACGTATAAGGTAAGCTAACATTCTAAAAATGTGTAGATGAATGACAGATGTAAAACATTTAAAATAGATAAATTATTTAAATCAATCAATTTTTATGTTACTACCTCTTCCCCCAACTCCCATGCATGTCTGACAAGGTTTTTCCCTTTTCTGTGTCTTTCAGAGCCTTCACGTGCTAGGAAAGAACTCTACTACTATGCTATGTCACCAGCCCAGTCTGGTATTTTATACCAGAAAACCCTGGAAATCTAAATATTGTTGAATGCTGAGCCCCCTCCTCCTTTTTCACTTTTAAAAGTGGATAATAATTAGCTCTGTAATTTCTCAAAACAGAATATATAGGTTGGGGAGATAATTAGAGATCTGTGAAATGAACCCACTACTCAAAACTGTTTTCAAAAGTTTGGTTTTCAACAAAACAGAAAATGTGGTTTCCTTGGAATTTATCTCCTAATCTTGAAAATACAGATGGGTTTTAAAAGACATTTAATCATAATCTTCATTCCTTTTCACTTAATTTTTTTTTCCTTTTCACTTAATATTATATTTTAAAAGCGCTATTTGATAGCTCCGAGAACCTCATGAATTCCTTTAACAATTTCCCGTTTTGAAATAAGAAGCAGTTTTGCCAAAAAAGAACTGGAACCTGCAGTGCTTTGGGACTATATGAAGCAGTACTGGTCTTTCATTTCTGAAAGCTTACCAGAATATTCTCTTCTCTAGTTTGTAATTTTTCCCTTTTCCCCCTCGCTTATCAATTGAATAAAAGTTAAAAGGTCACATCTTTCTCATCCCATCACCAAAGTAAACATTTCTCCAATTACCCATAAGGGCAAGTTTTTCCAAGAAATTATTTATTGTTTATTAGCAAAAGGGAAGGCTCTGTGTCATACACATGAATTCCTGGCAGTAATATTTAAGTATTCCTATGGCAGGAAGGAAGGAAGGAAGGAAGGAAGGAAGGAAGTGAGGGAAGGAGGAAGGGAGGGAGGGTGGAGGGAAGGAGGGAGGAACAAAGAGAGAGAAGAGAAAGAGACAGAAGGAGAGAGAAAGCAAAAAAATAATATTATATGCACTATATTTCCGCATGCTAAAACATCCTTGTATCACCTTTAGAGTTGTTTACTGCCTGGCACTTAGATGCCAGAAATATAACGGTAAAGAAACTAGACACAAACCTCTGTACTTTACAGCTGTGAGAAGAAAGTCTCAGTTTCCTTAACAGTTCCAGCTTATTAGAAGTAAATACAATGCACACATTATTTCTAGGTTCTAAAGAAATCAAGGTTTCTACATTCAAACTGTCAACTTCTGTGTTGCTCTCCCGGAAGCATGGGCCAAGAGGCATGCATCTCCACCCTTCGCTGCCTGTGTCGGTGTTTGTTAAACCCATCAATATTTTGTTGTCACAATAGATGGTTCATTTCTGGGGAAGGGCCTCTGAATCCTTGGAATAATTTCTTTGTAGTCACATGTGACAGTTTTTCAGGTTTACCTCATTGTTCACACACCACAACCATTCTTAAACTTCTCTCATATAAATAAATGTTGGTTTAATAATTGAACTTCCATCAAGTGAGGGTAATATGCTCACATCATCACACCTAGGTTGGCCATAGAAATGCAGTGCTATAGGCTGGTGTAGGTTGTGGGGTAAACAGAGAGAAGCCCAAGGGTGCCCTATTTATGTGTACTCCCATGTCCTTATCCCCAATTTCTTTCCTACTTAGGTGCCTCACTTAGAGGGAAAAACAGCTGCCACTGGGCTCAATGACTTTGTCTAGGTGTCATTGTTCAAATATTCTCATGGATAATTATTATACTCTCCTAATAGTCCCTGCATCTAAAAGGTGGAAGTGAACAACTAACAGAGTTTACGTTGTGTGTTTACATGTCATATTGGTTAAATCCTACAAGTGCTAAATGTAGTTTCTCTCATCTTATAGATGAGCAAGCTGGGGTTCAGGGTGTTAAATGACACCCCTCAGCCCAGATCACATAACCTTCAGGGCAGGAGCTAATAATCAAAAGCCATCTTTCTGTCCCTTGGTCTGAATTCACTTGTCAAATTCCTTTCCCTGAGGCACATGAAGCCTGTGACAGTCTCCTGAGTCACCACTGCCTGGCAAGAAGGTTGAAAGTGAAGGGAAAGAAAAGAGAAATGAAATAAGAGACAGAAAGGAAACGTCTTGCTGAGTTTACAGTTTTCAGGGCTACATTCTTACCGCTTTGATAAAATTCCTGATTCTCAGAAATACTGACTTGGCAGGACCTCAGAGGTCATGTAGCCCAACCCACCACTAAAAGCTTTATTCAGTCATTAACTCACTTTATTACTGTTGGTGATCTGGGAAGCAGTGTCATAGGCTTGGCAAAGAATTGCATTTCTCTGAACCACAGTTCCCCACTATCTCATCGTAGGCTTGTCTAGAGAGAGTTGAGTTTAATCATAAGAATTCATTACATCTATTTATCTTTTCACAGTTGTCAGACATGCTTTCTTTCATTCATGTACACTATGCCCTTTAAACTCTCATTTGTGTGCTACAGGGAGGGGGAAGAGTTGCCTCTTGCTGTGGAAAAAGCTAAAATCCAGACATATCTGGATTCAAAATTTGCACTTTACAACACAGCAGCCATGAGAACTTGGGCAGATCATCTAATGCCTTTAAGAGTTTTTAAAGTTACCTTTTGCTGTCAGTGTCCAGGCCCTCGCCTGTAAAACAGTAATACCTCCAACATGTGGTTGAACAAAAGGCGAAGTAAAGCTGTGGATATAAGATGTTTGCTCATGGCAGGTGCCCAGGGCTGGTTGCTGTGTTATCTTCCCTTCTGTTTTTACAGCTGAGGAACTGGAGGTAACAGAAGGCAAAGCGGCCCTCCCCAGATAAAACTGGTGAACAAAGGCCAAGCCTTTTTTTGATTATAATTCTAGGCCTCTTCAAGCTACAATATCCTGCCTGGAATAACTTTCTCTTCCTTTTCCACTCTTCTGATTTGTGAACACCTTTCCCTTTCTACTTTACCCCGTGATAGTTCAAGCTCTTCATTCTCTTTCGCTGCTCAGACTGCTATTTCTGCTCCTGGCGTTGCTCTTCCCCATTACCTTTGCTAGTTGCTGTGTGCTTTGTATGCTCTTTGGAATTTTAAGACAAATGCACAGGGTGCTTTCAGCCGCGTCCCTCAAATGTGAAGTCTGGTTCTCATACAGGAGACACAGCATCTGTGGTGGCATCTAGGCAGATGGGCTCTGAGTCCCCTGGCTTCTGGTGCCCGGGTGTAACGTGCTGCCAGCCGCCTTCTGGATTTTGATTACTGCTCCCATAGCACAGCAGCTTCTCCAATATTCCTCTAACAAATGGTGATTTAAACAGCCCTACGTTCGGCCTTTCACATACCCTTGTACCACACAGAACTGGTGCAGCCCACTGGGAGCCCCTCAAATGAATCACAACCCAAGAAATTACTGTTTTGAAAGAGGTCATTTTTCTAAGGCTACACAGAAATACATGCGAGTCTTCTGAAACTGTCTTTATTTAGGACATTCAGCATGCATGGTCATGGTATTGCCCTGGACTGGAAAATAAATATGTAAGCAAGCAGATTTATAACACAGCATGTATACAGAGTGTGCATATTTATACAGAGCACATAATAAAATGATACTTGTCACTCATTTCTTTTATCATAAATTCAAATAGTACAATTGGAATATTTCCCAACCCAAAGAATATAGGGTATTGTAGATCTGAGAGAATTCTCAAGAGATCGTCTTGTCGACCTATCTAGCTATCTGTAAGCGCAGGAAGTATCGAGACTAATCAGATTTGAAAGTTAATGTTCCCTTATTGAAGATGTCTATTCTGCTCCACAGCCTATTTACACATCTGAAATTATTTTCTTACCATCAAACAACAACCTCTTGGGAGGTCTCATGAATAAGGAGGATCATATTTAGTTTTCTTCCTGGGGAAGGCTCTAGGGATTGCTTAGAAGACCTGGCAAGAAACCCTTTGCCACTCCCTACTGTGTTCCTTCTAGGCTTCCCCTCTCCTTCCCTAGAGGATGCTCAGGTTCTTGTCCACCATTGTCCAGCTTGAGCAAGTCTGAGTGTCCCTCCTTGAGGGTTCATGTAGGCAGAACCATTAGCTGTCCTCAAAGATCCCAGTTTTTTCAGAGGATAGAACAAAAAGAAATTAGCTGATGGCAAAGGTTCAGTGCTTCTGCTGGGCCCTGAAACCAGGACTCTTGTAGTCTGTGGACAACCACTTTTATTCATGTACTTTATCACCCACTACTGGCATGGTTTATATGGGTCTTGCAAAGGTTCATGTGTTGGAAACTCAGTCTCAAAATGCAAATGTTAATGGTACATACTTGGAGGAAGAGGGGCTTGGAGAAGTAATTAAGGTAGAAAAGGTCATGAAGATGTCGCCTGAGGATGAGACAGCATCTCTATAAGAACGGAAAAGGAGACCCGAGCTTCCCCACTTGTTCTGTCTTGCCAAGTGTGATTCCCACCATGTCATGCCAGAGCAAGAAGACCCTCACTGGCTGCAACCCTTTGACCTTGGACTTCCCAGATGCCAGAATTATAAGAGATAAATTTCTTTTCTTTAAAGATGACTTAGCCCAGGTATCCTGTTATAGCAGCAGAAAACAGACTGAGACCTCCCCAAAACCCTGACCAAACCCTCCTGCAATGAGAGAAGAGAAGGGGGAGGACACATTTCTCAATGAGCAGTGGAGATGGTCTCCCTGATCCCACTGGGTGTAGAATAGTATGCCTCTTGCCCTGTGCCATCTCCCATTCCTCGTGCTAGTCCCTCCTCAAGAACATCAAATCAAATCAAATCAAATCAAATCAAAAGCAAAAGAAAGCAAAACTGCAAAGCATGTGTGGACGCAGGCAGAGCACAAGGAGGATTTGCTATGCTGCCTGACCATCTATGACACTCTTAAACTTCATTACACACTTGCCAGAATTTATTTGAAAGAGCAAATCAAATTTATCTCCCCCCCTTTGCTGGATTCTCATCTCTTTAGAAAAATACAAAGCAACTGTAAGCTAACCTTTGTGCAGTAACAAAATATCAGTGTTTCCCTCCAATGATTTTAAAATCTGCTTATAAACAACATTGTAGAAAAGAGGAAAATGTATGCAGAAATAGCTGGCTTAGCCATACTGTGAGCTGATTACAGAAAAGTAAATTCAATTGTATTTTTTTTCTGGAAGGAGAAAGGGGAACCCAGTAGCTGAAATTCAGTCTAAGAACTGGATTTAGTTGGAGCCATAGCTCAGTGGTAAAGTACTTGCTCAGCATGCATGAAGCACTGAATTCAATTGCCAGTACAGCAAAGGAAAGACAGAGAGCGGCTCTGTAGTCCTCCACGGGAGCTAATCTCCTTCACCTGGTATATGAATCCCACCCAGGGACTCTCACAAGGTCTCAGGCCCACTCTAAGACTCTAACATTTACTCCCAGTAGACCCCAACTACTTGACACCATTGCTTTCACCTGGTACATAAGTCTAATTAGATCCCCCATTAATATCTGTTTCTCATAAACATGAAAACACATTTCCTTTCTTCTGTTTTCTCTTGTTTCTCTCTTTCAAAGAGTTCAAGATCTTCCTGGTCTGGGCGTGGGATTTTGTCAGCATCTGGCTCGCTCTGCCCTGCCCAAGAGCTCCTATCAAAGCCCAGTATCCACATTCTTGGTCTGGAGGTTCCCGTATATCAACCTGACTCTGTAAGTTTTCAAGCAGGAGCTGCTGAGGATGTTTGGTGAGGAGAATTGGTTGTCAGCATAGCTAAGTTTGTACAGTCAAACGGGGCACTGTATCCTCAGCTGCACTCTGTCTTCAGTAAGAGGTGGGTGACCCTAACTTCACCCTTGCCATCCTCAAAAGGGAAAATGACCTGGCTGTATAAGAGTTTGCTAGGGTTACCAGAACAAAACACCAACGAGTGGGCAGCTGAAACAAGTCCAGGATCAAGGCGTCTGCAAGTGTGGTTCTTCTAAAGACTCTCCCCTTGGTTGTCAGGTGGCCACCTTCTCCCTGTATCCTCAGGTGACCCCCCTCCCTCCTGTGTGTGTGTGTGTGTGTGTGTGTGTGTGTGTGTGTGTGTGTCTGTGTGTGTACACGCACACATGCGCACCACCCTCATGGCCTCACTGTAATGTGATCACCTCTTTAAGTCTCTATTACCAAATACAGGCACATTCTGAGGTGCTAGAGATTAAGGCTTCAACTCGGAATTTCAGGGAGGGCACAGAATCCAGCTCATAACTGCTGGGTTTGCTACTTGCGCTGGGCAGAGTCTATGCCACACCATCTCAGGCAGCTCATGAGTGGCTTCCTTGGGTTTGGCATCGATGTCTGGAGAAGCCAGTTATGGTGAGGGGCACAGTCAGTTTATGCAAAACATGGCACAAGAAGTAGCAACTGACACAGGAAAGAACCAGTTTAGGCCACTTTCCTTAAAAGGTAATCTTGGGTGTGGCAAAGTGTTCCTGGGCTACTGCAGCACAAGCTGAGTATCCCAGTGGCTGCCAGCTGCTGGCAGCATCCCAGGTTCCTGCTTCCTCCCACCTGCCAGGCCTCAGCCCCTGAGGTCTGAAGGCAGGATTGCCTCCTCCCTGTGGAGCCTCTCTTAGTCCTCACCACACCTGAAACCTGTTTCTCCACCCCTGTAACACCTGGCTTGACTTCCAAAGACGTGTGTCCCCTGCCTTGGCAAAAGATGGCTCTGTCTCATTTCTTTGGTACCCTCCCTAGCTCGTCTCTGTTGTAAACCACTTAGTTCTCTTGGCTTCTGACTTTGGTCCACCATCCTTGTTCCTGACTTCAGACCTGCTCCTGACAGCTCACGAATCCCGTAACTTACTTTCTAGGTCACACTAACTCAGCTTCCAACACCACTCTGTCCATTGGCTTCCCCAAGGCAACCCCCTGCCTGTTCAGGCTAGAACAGGGACATGTATCTGCACACAGCTCCTGAGGCACAAAGATATGATGAATCTAGTCAACCCAGGGAGATTTGGGCTTCTGCAACTGCAGTGATGAAGCTGCTGCTGATACGACCAGGAGACTTAAGACTTCATATAACCACTTGTTGATTCTCGGGGTAATTGAGAGAGTGACCTTGTATTTCCGCCCAAGGTAAGAAGTGGGTCACCCTTGTGGTACACTCTGTGCCAAGCCCATACAACCATGTTTATTCATGAAGGTGGACATGTGGCCAGAGATAGTCTGTCTGGAAACCTGCTCCCTTCTGCCTAGCCAGGGTTAGGAAGGTCCATGCTGGGATAGAAGAACTGACAGAAAGACTTCCCAGAAGCACCTCCAGCAACTGGTCAGTGGCTAGGTTTTAAGTAGAAAGACCTCAGCTGCTGTCATGGAAACCTGTACCTGTACCTAGGCCTGCAGCTGCCATCTCTCCTGGGAGCCCTGTTAGGCTGCTGGTCTCCTGGTACCCAGATGACCCCAGAAGTATTCACAATGATTCACAGGGAGCAGAGCACCAAGGAGCTGCCACCTTTCATGATTTATCAATTAGCCCGTTAACCAGCCCAGCTCCAGGTCCTTCCTACCTAAACCCAAAAACTCCTGCTGGGGTCCTGGTGTTGCTTGAAAAGAAAAAGATTTAAAAAATAAACAAGTGAGTTGAAGGCCCCCATGCCAACTAGGCCCGAATGCAGCACTTGTTGAGAGCTAGATCCTGCTCTTAATCATCTACCGTGCCAAGGGGCTTAGTGCTCCCAAAGCTAAATTTTAAGAGGAGGAACCAGGACTATAGAATCACATTAATTCATGAAGTAAGAGAAAGTACCAGAGGAACTTGGTCTTATGGGTTCCAATGTGTCCATTTTCACAGGTGAGGGCCCACCATTAAAGAACACATGCGTACATGCGTACAAGACATCAGCAACAATAGCAGGGAACAGGGAGCAGGGAGCAGACAACCCAAGAATGCAAGAGTCAGAGCCCATGAGCCACCTGCATCTTTATTGTATAACTCTTACAGAGGTTGTTATCTCTTATTTACATTCTTACATAGTGCCATAACCAGCACAATTGTGCTAAGTCATGGTTGTGTAAATGTATCCCACTGTGCACCTGTGCTAGACAAACAGGTCACATCCTCAGGTGTCCTTGGACAACCCTGGGTCCTTAGAAACCCTCAGTGGTTTCCCACACAGTGCCTAGAAGACAGCATTAAATTTGCCCTTTGGTACCCAGGGACAGCAAAAATATTTCAGTGCCCTTGGTTTTAGACCCTTTTTTGTCATTGAAAAAAAGTACTTGACACCCTAAAAGGGGAGGTTTATTTTGGCTCACAGTTTTAGAAGTCTCAGTCCTTGTATGGTTGGTGGCATGATGCAAGGGTTTGGGCAGAGGAAAGATGCTCCTGCCATGGCAACCAGGAAACAGAGGGAGAAGGGAGGGGGCCAGAAGGGAGAGCTACACTTCCAGGTCACATCCCTCATGACCCATCTGTTCCAGGCAGACCCCGACTCCAACAGCAAGGCAGCTTATGATTTAATCACCTTCCCAAAGCCCTACCTATGAGCTCATGAGGCTTTTTTTGGGGGGGAGGGGACATTCCAGGTTTAAGCCACAATACCTGGCACTAAGTCTCCCTGGGGAGACTACCTGATGCCTAGTCCCTGGGTCTCCTCTCAGTTGTGGACCACACAGTTAGGGCAACCTGAATCCTAGAGTGACGTGTTATTGAAATTGCACAGCTACCATTATTTCATCACATCTTCTGAAAAAGTTATTTCAGCTGATTCTCAATTTAAGCGTTCAAAAATTCCTTATAAGCTGCCATATTTGGGTGATGTCTTTGTCTCCCAGGCATGGTTCCTTTTGGAGCAGTGTCCCTCTTACTTTCTGGTCTCAGGGAAAGCTACAGATCATGGGGCCCCACCTCTTCCCTCATAGTCCCCATTCAGAACACTTCCAGCTACTTGAACCTGGAGTGGGAACACAGGGTAAAAGACAGACGAAGTTGTCATTTCCCAAAATACCATTGCACCAGATGAAAGCTATGCGGACGTTTTCATCACCCTTGTGTCACAGATGAGAAAACTGAGACTCAGAGAATTAAATAAATACCTGGCCGAAGGAGCCACATTAGTCAACAGCAGAACCAGGAGTTGAACTCAGATTCTTAGGACCCCAAAGTCCGTGATTATTGCCTTCCCCAAAATAGTCTCCATGTATAAGACAGCTATTTACACTTGGAGGAAGGACAGGAAAATAGCTCTGGGGCTTGCCCACCTTATGCAGTGAGCTAGATCCAGAGGAATACAGGGGGCGAGGTTCTCTCTCCTCTATATGCATAGTGTCCTGGTACTTCATCTCCCTCCCTTGCTGCATTTCCCGCAGTCCACTCGTTACTGGGTCCTCACCCATCCTATTCGTAGCCAGTGAAGGCTTTTTCTTCCACGTGCACTCATTCTTAGATTTCAGGTCTGCCCTCATCGTCTCCATGAAAAAAGGCACTGGCCTATGCATATCCTTTATTTTCTGGAATTGTTCTTTTGTCAGTCAATTACTACCCCTTCTGTGTAGTCCTCCTCCCTTCATCCCAGCTTCTTACGAAAGCAGGCTGGCAGCCAGGGTATCCCCATAAATACTGAAATGCCTGTTCCATTCTGTCATCAGACATTACACTTTAACCAAACAAAGTGTGGCTGCTGGGCCCGGTAGAACCCTTTCAGCGATGGTTTATTTTCCTATGACCTGCGAGCTTCTTTCTTACTGATGAATCAGCACTCCTGTTCTGCTCTCAATGCTCCAGCAGTAACAAGGCACAAAGCCTGTCAAGCCTCAGCCCATAAATGACTCTAAATGCACCTATTATTCCACTCTTTCCAGCTGATTCCTCCTGAGCTCAATACTCTGTTCCAGGCAGTTGTAAGCATCTATATATCTTGCTAAGGGCTCACAGGGCTAAAAAAAAAAATTGATTTCTTGGGTGTACTGCGTGCTTTGGGAAAACAAAACAAAACAATTCTTATTTGAAGAGCATGTTCTTTTCATAATCCTCAAAGGGAAAACTTAAATACAGTGTCAACCTCATTCCAATTAGCCCAGAAGTACATGTCGGCTATGTCTGCGAGGATGACCAGCTCAGCACACCTCTTGTGGACTTGAAACACTCTCTCCAGCCACCTTGATGCACTTAGAAGCTGTGGAAGGTGCACAGTAATTTAATGTAGCTTGAGCACAATTATTTCCTCTTTAGGGTCTAAGGATTATGATCAGATGTGCTTGGGTTAATTCTTGCTGTCACTTCTCCACTTCTGGTATGGATTCCATCAATTCCTTTCTTTTTTTCTCTTTTAAAAGTGCCTGCTTTTTCTAGGCACTGCGGGAGGGACACATTAGAAATGGACAAATAGATCCTTTCAAGGGCCTCTCAATGCCAGTAATGTAAGCAGATTGTATCGCTGGTGGCTGGACCCTGAAGAGAATTTCAATTCTAGCGCAAGCAGATGGAAATAGGCTTTTAAAATCCTTCCTCTCCGGATTCTAACCTGCTTGGGAGCTGGCTGCCCACTTTTGCTGGTCTCCTAGCAACCGAGCCCCTTCCTCTGTAGGCACTGCTGCTGTCCATAAGGCCAGGCTTTGGAGAGTCAGCCTCTCTCTTCCCTCCCAGTCTCAGGGCAGGGATGTCACCGAGAGGACGAGTGCGAGCACTTGGAGAAATTGTTAAATGGTCTGTAAATGCTTGGTGAAGAGGACAATCCAAATGGGGGCACCTTTTGCTCATATTTCAGAGGATTTTAGGATTGAGAGTCATCCTTCTGCTTCCTTCCAATAATAGCTTGCATGCATGGAATGCTTTGTATTTTACAAAACACTTTTGCATCCATTACCGCATGCAGTTCTCAAGGATAGCCTTGAGAGGCCTCTGCAAGGGGGAAAAGCTTAAGGAAATTGTGTTAGTTTACTTTTGGATGCTTTCTAAGGACCCCAGAAGAAAGCCCAGGTCATTCAATCGGTCAAGTTTCCTCCTCCTCCTCCTCTTCCTCTTCTCCTTCCTCCTCACCATCAGAAATTTAGGGTTCTTTTTTTTATTTTTCGTTTTTGAGACAGACCCCTGTTTATGTAGTTCAGACTTTCCTTGAACCCACTATGTAGCCCAGGCCACCCTTGAACTTGTGGCCATCCTCCTGCCTCAGCCTCCCGAGTACTGGGATTATAGGTATGCACCATCATGCCCAACTAAAAATTAAGGATTCTAACCTGCTAAACTCTGCCTTTGTAATGAAGAGCTTGAAAGGAACCCGGGAGGACTGGGGATATAGCTCAGTGGAATAAGCACCTACCTAGCAAGCGCAGGGTCCTGAGTTCTGATCCCCAGTACTGCCAAAAAAAAAAAAAAGGAACCCAGGAGAGATGATGTAGCCTCTTTCTTCCTGCTGCCTTTTCATTCTCCCTGTTCCCTCCCCACCAGCCACAACTGTGACTAAAATTGACAGAGGATCTTTATCATTTAGAATGGCCCTATTCTTAGTCATAAGATTCTTCCCTTTTTGTGATAAAGTGGAAAACAAAAAGGAGAAAAAGCCATCGCAATCTGCTTGGGCTATCAGAGCCTACTATCCTAGGCTGGGTGAGGTGAACAGCAGAGATTTGTTCTTGACAGTTCTAGAGGCTGACGGTACCGAGTCCAGCTTGGGCAGGGCTGGTTTCTGATGAGGTCGCTCTTCCTGACATGCATGGGGGTCACCTTCTAGCTGAAGAGAGCTCTGGGGACTCTTCCTCTTCATACATCGGGGAAGTTCTATAGACTCCGGGCCCTACTCTTAACCTTAGTGGCCTGGTCCAAGGCCTCACTGCTAATACCATTGCATGGGGGTTAGATCGTCATGCTGTGAACGTGGGGTGTGCACAGTTCAGTCCATCACAGGCTCCTTCCTTCTGCTGCAGGACAGAAAAGAAGCAAAATCTCACCTACTCAGAAACCTGGAGTTGGAGCTCTTTGAACAGCGGGCTCAGAAAATTTGGCCCAGTGATAAAAATCTGTTTTCTGTTTTCCTTTCTCATTGTGGAAGGGAACCTTCTGTGAGCCGCTATTGATTCTCTGTGGCCTACAACATCTTTATCATTTTAATAGTGTTCAGACAACTAGCGAGATGGTTCTAAAGGTTGCTGAGGGTTGAAAGGATCTCAGAATGCAACTGGGAAGGGGCCTCTGCCACCTTGCTTGTCATAGGACCGGTCTTAGATATCCATGCTCTTTGAAAGTCATGACGTTACTGCACAGAAAGCAGCAGCCACTGTAGCTATGGCTCCAACAGCGAGGAAGAACATGTACAGTCATCTTCTGGAAACACAGCCCCCTCCCTTGCCTTGGCTGATTAAAATGTCCCAAACCATTTATTTTTCCTGATTGTCAGGCCAAAGAGAAAAATAAGCACACTGGTTTACAGCAGCATAGAATAGCTGTTTTATCCAATGAGCCTCTCAGTGACGGGAATCAGACCAAAGTCCTAACATCATTGGCTCACCATTTCACAAAGAGAAAACAGGAATGTAAATGTTGAAAATAAACTTTTCTTCACTCTGGAATTTTTTTTTAACAGAAAATTTGCAAAAATGGTACAGAGAGTTCTGTACACTTCCCCAGGCAATTTCAGTATTCCCACTGTTCTCACACATTCCCAAGGTACAATTGCCAAATTAAGAAACCAACATGGGTATGTTACTATTAACTATGTATGTTTTTCTGTGTGGGGGATTGAACACATGCATGCTAGGCAACTGGTCTACCACTGAATACACCTACATCCCCAGCCCTTTTGTTTTTATTTTGAGACAGGCTGGCCTTGAACTTCTGATCTTCCTGCCTCAGCCTCCTATGTACCTGAGATGATGGATGTACGCCACTATTCTAACTTTATTCAAATTTCAGTAATTTTTCCACTAATATCCTTTTCCTATCCCCGGATCCAATTTTGGGTCCCAGGTTGCATTTAGTTACCACGTTTCTCTTGCTTCTTCCCTTCATCTTTTCCTGTCTTTTGTGATCTTTACATTTTTGAAAAATTCTGGCTAGATAAGAATTTGGGTTTATCTGATGTATTTTCTGCAGATTGAGGAAAATTATGGATTGAAGTTGAAGTTATGGGATTTTTGTGGGTTTTTTTTAAAGAATACTGCTGCTGAGACCACATTTCCTTCTCCTTCCATCAGAGCAGAGGGTGCTTGATACCTGGCCAGTTGGTGAGGATGACACTTGCTAGGCTTCTCCACTAGAGTTACTATACTTCTCTTTTCTTATCTGGCTGTTCGATGTGTCACTATATCCAGTTCATCCTGGGTGCTGGGAAGTGAAGGCAGAATATATCTGCACATATTATTTAAGATTTGTCTCTCTTCCCTCATTTATTCATGAAATTTGAACTTTTAAAAAAATCACAGTACACACTCTGGAAGTTTTGTACAAGTTCTCTCAAGTGAGGGCCCCAAAAACAGAATAAAAAAAGTGAATCACAAAGTGGGATGCTGATCAAAATAAAAGATTCCAAAACTTGCAGAAATTTTATTTGGAATGTTTTCAATCAAGAAGAGCCTCTTTCATGTTAAAAACTGCTCTTAAAAAGCACCGTTCCTCCAGAAAACAGGTCATTTAATCACTTTGTAATACATCCTTGTTATTAGGAGAGACAGCAAACTGCAAGAGGTCTATTGCAACAACCTTGCTAATAACGGGGGATTATTTCCAAATTATAGTTACAGAGAGGCGCTGTCAGGGAGAAATGAGAATGCCCCTTACGAAATGTGAATGCTAGTTTTCAGGATTAGAAAGAAGAGAGAAGGGTAAGGCCTCCTTTTCAAAACAGAAGACGAGATCCCTGCAAAGTACTTCAGGCCAGGGATACTCCCTTACCCCGCCTGGAAATCCAGAAAAAAATAATGTACCACTTGATAACATTTATGGCCTGGATGCCTGTCTTTCCAGCTTGAGGTTGGAAAAGAGAAATGGACTGTGCTTGAAGAGCCAGATGTTTTTTGGAAAAAGCCCAGCAAGTCGAAGAACAAAGCAACAGGCTTCCAAGCCCAGACCAGTATTAGAAACAAGCCTAAGCCCAACGTTTATCCTAAAACCAAGGCAAAAACAGCAATCACCAAACAAAACCAAATCAGAACACACAAATGGATCTTTTAAAGTAATAAAAGCATATAGCAAAAATAATAGTTGAAAAGATACACAATGAAAAGAATATCTGTCTCTTATCCCAAAGATCTTGACCCATTCTTGAAAGGCAATCTCTTTTTTTTTTTTTTTTTTATTTTAAAAGTAAAAGCACAAAAACATATTAACAAACAGACACAAAGTAGGATAAGAAATAGTGCAATCAAAACTGATTTACAGACAATGTGACATGGATTCAACAATGGTTGTTGCTTTACCTATTGATATCTTTGAAGTGTATATTCATGAACACAGATACAGACGTGCGAAATTGGTCAAACAATTAATCATCTCAACAACAGAAAAAAAAAAAAAAAAAAAAAAAAAAAAAAAAAAAAAAAAAGAAACCGGAAAGCATTAACAAAGAGGCACTAAGTAGTACAATAACAGTAAGATCAGAATTGAATTATAGACAAAGCGAAGAGAAAGTAGGTAAAAATCTTGAAGACATAGGAGTAGGCAGAGAGTTCATGAACAAAAATGAAACTT
>PVLD010002827.1:45389-156095 GCA_004027595.1 Dinomys branickii
ATAACTGGGACCTCATCCTACTGAAAAGTTTTTGTACATCTAAAGAAATCACCAGCAAAGTAAAAAGAAAACCCACAAATTGGGAAAAAATCCTAGCTGGCTGTCCCTCAGACAAAGGACTGCTATCTAGAACATACAAAGAATTAAAAAACATGTACCTGTCCAAATTCAAAGACCCAATACTGAAATGGGCAGCTGAAATGAATACACACTTCTCAGATAAAGAAATACAAATGGCAAATAAATATATGAGAAAATGTTCCACATCCTTAGTCATTCGAGAAATGCAAATAAAAACAACATTGAGATTTCATCTCACCCCAGTAAGACTGGCCACTATGAAAAAATCATCCAATAACAAATGCTGGCGAGGCTGTGGAGAAATAGGGACTCTATTACACTGCTGGTGGGAATGCAGACTGGTGCAACCACTATGGAGAGCAGTTTGGAGATTTCTCAGCAAACTAGGTCTAGAGGTTCCATTCAAATCAGCTATTCCCCTTCTGGGTATTTTCCCAGAAGATCTGAAAACATCACATCACTCTGATATTGAAAGGCAATCTCAATGAATAATTTCTTGTTTCCAAATGCAAAAATGCTCACTCTGTCTTTATTCACCCTAACAAAAAGGTTAGAAGCTGGAAAAGTGCCCATCAGTAATGAACTAGGAGAGTCCATTCTGGCTCATCCGTACAATGGGATGCTATGCAGATATTACAAAGAATAAATTCATTACCATGACCTGCATGGCAAGGTCTGCAAAATATATCATTAAGTGAAAAATAGCAAGGTCTATAGAGCCTATAGATTTGCCTTTCTGATTTAGATCACATAAACCTCCTTCCAAAATAACTGTCCCAACAGTACCACTAGGGTTGGTTTCATCTGAAAATCTATCTAAAGAAGTCATAGACTTTCAATGGGATACTGGAGAAGATTGTACCTACTAAAGTGATATGACTACTGTGGTGCTTTTTCCAATGTCAATAGAAATTTTTCCCTTGACATCAACATGAGCCTTCCCATGTAATTCATGGCATGCTGCAATAACTTGTTCTAGATACTGTGTTTCATTCATTTTTAAACACCCTCTTGTCCAATTTAAGAATGCTGAAATCAGGATGAATTTTAACATCACTGCCGGCCAGGTAGCAGTTGATAGTGAACTTGTTATTACTTGTACCATGTGTCACAAAATTGGCACACACGGTCAGAGACTAGGAGGAAAATAAAAAAGATATTAATGAAGAATTCTTTTATTTTAAAGTCACATCACCAGGTGTGTGTGTGTGTGTGTGTGTATGTGTGTATGTGTGCACACATGCACGTAAAGGGTGGGGGAAGGAGCAGTCTTCAACAATTCTAATTTTTAAAAAAACAAAAACCATTTAGGAGAGCCAGACTCTGAACATGAAGAAATTTTAAGAATACTGTAAGCAATTTATTTTGCTTTATATGTATGCACGAGAATAATTTATGATAAAAATCTTTGTCTAAATAAGTGTAAAGAGTTCTTTCTGTAAGTATAAAAATTTCTAAGAGATAAAGCAGAATGATACCAGAGTTTAATTGGCAGCCTTTATCATATCTTAACAGAACATTGAATAATGACATGTTTTACAAGCAATGGTGTTTTAGATTCCGTGAAGCATGGGATGAGCTTCTTATTTAAGCAAAAGGACCCTTGTGAGAAATTCAGAACATACAGCTCATATCTCTGGTGGGTCCAGCTCTTAATTAAATTGCCTAACTTCCAAGCACCCTTTTACATCTATGAAAGGGAAAGGATTAGATTTGATAAACAATGTTTGGGAAGAGAAAGAGAGAGTGTTTAGTGAAAGTGAAAATGTTCTCTATTGACCTATAAATTGACTTCATTATAAGATGAGAGTAACAGTCATTCCCATGTTCAATCAGTTATTTTCTCTCTCTAACTTAGACTTCCTGATGCTATCCTGGCTCGTGAGATTCCTCTAATGATATTATACCAAGTGCAATCACAACTGCAACTACAATCACAAAGATATCATATTAACTGCAGCCTCAGAGTTGCTCCCCAATTAGGAAGCCTTTCTACAGCTACTTGAGTATGTTTCATGTATTTCAAGTAAGTTGCTTCACTGTACTGTAAGAACTTACCTCTGTCACTTTTCTTCTCCTTTGGTCATCTTTCTTTCCTTTGGGAATGTTCACATCCTTGGGCACTGCTGTTACTTCTCCCTGGCTGCTGCAGTGGGTGCAGGGGAAGTCCCTGTGCTCCACGGCAAAGTCAGGGAAATAACCATCTCCCTTGGTGGCTTACGTGTTTCCTATGTGTTTAGTCCTCCTTGCTGACTAAAAACAGTTGACCTCAACTGAACCAACCAGGCACTTCCCTGAAATTTTTGAACTTGAGGAGCTCTAGTCTTTAGTGTGGTAAGTCTTGCCGTTGGGAGCTACATTTGTAGAACTGTTTTGAACACTAACTCTTTTTCATACCACAGCTCTTGAGGGATGGAGGTGGGAGATAAACCCAGATGATAAACACCATACTGCCCTGCCACTTGCTGTCTCCATTGACCAAAGTTTTGGTCTTAAGCCAAAGCAAGCTGTGGTCCTTTCCTAGGATAAATTCTCTATCTGACTACCCATCCTTATACGTTGGAACATCCCCTCCTTTACTTAGACTATTTCTGGCTCCTTCTCATCCCCTTCCTCTTGTCTGTAGAACTCACTATTCCTTAATTATCAAATATCTCTGTGCTCTCATTGTTTTCACCAATTCCTCCATCTTCGCTCTTAACAGTTACCAGCCTCCCCCTCAAGGACCCGCCGTCCTCTGCTGCCCTCCTGTACCAAAACTACTCGTTGTATGGTTTGTGTGTTTTAGGTGCGGAAACCAGTATCTTTCTCTCCTTGGTCCAAAACGCCACTTCTAGATCATTATTTCCTTAATCTCTCGTGAATCTAAACCACCACCCATCTTTACCTCTACCACTCTCTCTCCACCTCAGTCCTGCCTTGTATGACCCTCCTAACATCTCCCTTTCACTCCCTGGGGACATTTACCCCTAGCTCACAGCCCCCTCCATGGCCCAGCTCATGCCACCATTGGAAGGTCCACATGAATGACTATTCAGATCTCAGCCTCTGGCCGCTGACTCCATCACCACACTCCTTCCCTGTGCCCCCCTCGGTCATCTCCTCCCGCCCTCTCACTGTGCAGTCTGTCGGTTTGCAGAAACCGACATCCCTGCCAGTGACTTCAACATCCTACTATCTAACCACACTATCTTATCTTGCTCTTTGAAGGACTCCCTTCAACAATACTGGGGGCACCCTGGAGCTTTTCCTATGACTTTTGTACTTTCTCTTCATCTATAAGTTTTTAGTGAGAAATAACATTTAGTTGTCAGGGATATTCGTGTCAGAATAGGTGTCTGGCATGAGAAGTGGTGTAGTACCTACCCACAGAGAAGGCAACAGTGCTACATCTGCTTTCCCTTCATCTTTGACACCTCCTCCAGGCTTTTATTATAGATGAAACACTTCTTCACTGATTATTTAATTTGGGTATCTGGTTACTAGTAGGGCTAAACATCTTTTTGTATTGTCAACAGTCGTTTGTATTCTTTTGTAAATCACCTCTTAATATCTTTTGCCAATATTTACATCTGAGCACTCATCTTTGCTTATCAACTCATATGAACATTTTATATATGAAAGCCATTAGTTCCCTTGTCATATATGTTGCAAACACATATTTGTCTTTTTTCTCCCCAAGCCAAACCATATCCTACCTTACTAAAGATATTCTTAATAAATCATCATGGTATTTCTGGGAGGACATAGATACACAATCATTAAAAATATACAGCTTGGATGGGCTACTGAAACTCAGACAGCCACTATAAAATACAGTGGAGTATTCATTTGTGTTCTGAATAAAGAAAAGTTTAGAATGAAGTTGACATTTCACACTTAGTCACAAATGTCACATGTCACAAATGTCACGTCATTTGACAACTTTTCACAAGGCGACCCTGACTTCCAGGAAATAAAATGAAATGGTGGAATTATGAGTCAGAAGATCCACTATCTAGAAGAGCAACAACCATTGCATTTTTGTGGGACATCATCTTCACGTCACTGAAAGTCCAGATTGCCTGACATACTGGTCAAAACAATTTTGGGGTGTCAGGTCCCAAAAGGTCTCTCTGGTCTTATGAGAGAAAGTCTATGCTGATGGCAAAGAGAGAGAGGAGGACATAATGAATTAAAGTTTTCCTTCATGGTAAGGCATGTGTGCCAAGGTGACCCCGTGTGTCAACATCAGGGAATCCCTCCTTATGGAGGCCAAAAAGAAGTCTCTCAAAACTACCAGCGAGGATGTGAAGGTGATCTGGATGCAACATCTGTTGCCCCGTTGATCAGGCTTGATCTGGCTAATCTGGCTTGCTGGTGGTTATTCCCCTCCTCCCTAATGTGGCACGTGCGCCCCTCTTAAAGCGTCACACTTGGGGGAAGAGGATGACCACCCCCGACAGAGGAGACCATCCCTCAGTCAAGGGCATAGGAGCAGCCACACTCCCCTGCTAGAACCTCCAAAAAAACCCTCATAAGTACCAGAGAAAGGTACTCCTGAACACCAGTGCAGCTTTAGAGACCTTGTATTAGTGACATAGGCTCCTTCCCCAAAAAACAATGAAGTCCTCTCTGCACTAACAACAAACAACATAGCTTTTAAAAAGTAAAAAAAAAAAAAAAAAAAAAAAAATCAGCATGTTAACAAAACTTGATAAAAATAATATTTTAAACTGTTCAATCATCAGACATACACAGTTAGCAAAAACTGCACACACTTCACTTGGCATCTCCAGCACCCTTAGTTTTCTGCGCCTGGTCTGTTCTGGCCTCTCCTTTCCCGGCAGGGTTATTCCCATCTTCGCCTTACCAGGTGTCCCTTTTTCCCCTCAGGTACTTTCTTTCCCTTCTTTGCAGTGGCCTTTTTAGTCTTGGGCTCAGGCTTTCAAGGAGAATTTTCAGCAGATCATCTTACGCACCTTCTCTGGGACTTTATCTCTTTGAGCATCTGTGACAGCCTTTCTCCTGGGCACGGTGGTGATGGTAGCTAGTAGTAGGTGCCACACACTGAGGTAGAACTTTTGGTCAATTGGGAGTTGTTCTCACCTCTTCTTCATTCTGTTCCCACAAACTTGCCTTTTAACTTTGATTAGGAAGTGTTTGCTCCCTAGAAATTTTTAAGATAACCTCTTTGGCAATCTTCTTTATGATTTTTGCCTTTGTTGGAAAGCTTCAGCAGAAGACCTCCATACCTTTTTCTTGAGTTCTCTTTATTAATAAGGTTATTACCTTATTAATTTGTAACTGAAATTAACATCGATATAAAACAAGTACAATATGGATCCAGCCTTTTTCTCAAAAACGCCAACAAAATGTCTCAATATTATTTATTTAGTGCCATGTGATTTCCATTTATTTCAATTCTATTCTATTGATCGCTTTATGTCAGAACCATAATGTTTTTACTTTTATTTATAAAGTATTTTAATATCTCCTAGCATAAGTTTCTCCCATCAGCAAGTTACCACGCCTCTTCATTAGGCAAATGTTTTTTCACACCCCTTAAATAAAGTTGTTTCTTCTCGGAAATGAAATATGTAAGTTTATTTATATCTTTTATAAAGAATATTTTTAAAGCTTATTTTGTTTTCTGCTTTTTGTGTTCTCCTGCTGTTTGTTTTCTATATTTTATTCTATATTCCGTGATGTATTAAAATAATAAGATTTTTTTGCTTGAATTCTCCATGGTAATTTAGGATTCAAAAATTCTATGTTTAATTATTCTACTAGGTCTGTAGGTTTAGAAAAATAATCCTTAAGTTCTTTTTCCTTTTCCGTGGCAAGAACATAAACTTTTCATAAATTTCATGTTATCTTTTTGTTTAGTTATTGATGAATGAAGTAAACAGCTTAAAACTCAGGGTCTGCCAACAAAGAAGGTATGTAGAATTAGCTTGGTCCTTTTGACTAGAAAACTTGAAGACCGGGCTAATAGAGGAGTGACCCTAGCAGACATTTTGTTGGGGTATATCTCCGAGGAACCTAAATATTCATCCCAATCAACCTTCACTCAGCTCTAACCTGTAAATTTTCTAAACAGGAATCAGGTACATTTGATAATTTTTCTTCAGTGTCAGAGATGAAGAGTACACATGTGTAGTCCAGCCCCATGCCTATTCCCGCCCCTGCTCAGAAGGTAGAGGTTACTATCCAGGATGTGGTAGCTCCTCACATGCTCCAGTCACTTCCTGTTCTGTTGCATTCTGGGAATTAGTCTCCCGATGACATAAAGAGCTAGGCTGATGGGATAATAGGGGACTGAGACCAAGTCAGTCAGAGCAGACTCCTCTGCAGTTAAGAAATGACAAATCTATTTTTCTAGATTGTTGGGTCTGCACTGAATTATGTATAGATACCAGCGGAAGAGTCTAAGTACTTCCCTTCTTCTCTATGGCTGTCTGCCCTGTCCCTTCAAAGAGTAGAGCATGCAGCTTAGCATTTTGTTCTATCCTCGCAGCATTTTAATGGGGAGGCAAGAGGAGCTGCTGCCATGTTAATCCAGAAGCATTCTATTTATATTTTTTTAAATGTAAATGATGTAACTTAAAACCTGCCCAAGTCAGGAAATGCAAAATTTTCAGTTCATGTGGGACTATTATATCACCGTTTTTGCATTCACTTAAGGTATTTCACTTAAGTAATCTAAGATACTTCCTACTTTACAGGTATTAATGCAACAGTCATAGGTTAATATTTCATTGGGGTGAATTAAGAATTTACAGATATTCATACTAAGGGTGACTATCTGAATAGAGTGCCAGTTGCAAGAAAGGACAAACCCATCCATTTTTAAATGATTCATAGTATCATAACAGTGTTTCATTATGAGAAAGTACATAGTATAGTAGAGATCCGTTTCTCCTAGCAGGACATCAGTGATTTTTCTTTTTTTGTAAGGGAGTCCTGCATGGTACCTGTAAATGTGTAGGGCATTTAAAAGCTGAGGTGGGGGTAGAAGAGCAGGTAAAATACAGAGACAACATAGAAAAAAAGGAGGAAATAAAATTTTTTCCTCTAGCTTTTTAATTTTTAAAAATATCTCCAATCTTTGTATTTTAGCACTTGCATTCATAGCTCTGCCTTTAATAACTGTACAAGCCTAGGCAAGTCCTGCCTCTGAGTTGCACCAGCTATAAAGGGAGGCAGGGGTATATGGGGGAAGGAAGTGGGTAACATGGCTGCATCCAGCACCAAAATTTCCTTGGCAGGTGTAGCTAAGGCTCAAGCTGGGATTTTCAGTGAACCACACAGTCTTGGGGGTAGAGAGTGGGGAGTAAACATTTATTAATCTCTGTTAATAGATTCTGACATGAGAAATCTGTTATCCAGATCCTGCTAGACTCAGAGCGAGGGGATCACAACTGGGGCGCCTTGTTCACATCCCAGCACCTCATTTTGAGAGACAATAAACTCAGAATGAAATGTGCCTGGGGAGGAGTAGCCAGGTGGCAGAAATTAAAAACAAAGAACACACACACACACACACACACACACAAGGATTGGAGGAGAAAAGGTTAAAAACAGATGTGAAATATTTTAAAATTAGAATATTTAGAAGTGGCACTATGGAGAAATGATGCTATAAATTTCTTCTGTAGCTACAGGGGGCAGGACTCAGAATAAAGCCCGGAATTCTCAGGGGGTGAAATTTAACTGAATGTAAGGCAGGATTTTCTTGCATTGGAGGTGGTTTAGCCATGAGAGAGGCCGCCCGCTGAGTCTGTGCATTTCTTTAGCGCTTCGTCTGTGTGAAATCAGAGTTAGGGAGAGTATTCAAGATTCCTATTTGGAGGGAACAAATAATTAGAAGATTCGTGATGTTCCTGATGTCCTCTGAAATTTCTATTCCAGCTCCTTATTAGAGTGGGATTTGTCGCTGAAACATGATTATATTCAAATGCATGTGATACTTTTATGTCAAATTGGGCCATCCGGGCTGGGGATATAGCTCAGTGGAATAAGCGCTTGCCTAGCAAGCTCAGGGTCCTGAGTTCGATCCCCAGTACCGCAAAAAAAAAAAAAAAAAAAAAAAAAAAAACCAAATTGGGCCATCCTACAATAGAAATGTGTACCACGGAGTCATCGGCATCACAAGAGAATCTCCTCCAAAAGGTTTATTCTTTGTTCTAGGATTTCAAGCCACCTTTTTGCAACCCAGACTTTCAACACTTACTAACCCCCCTCCAAAAAAATCATAGTTCTTTTTCAGTGTAGAACAGTACTTTCAAAATACCTCTCCATTGAGGTTCACTTATTGTTGAGCTTCTGCCTCTCAGCTCTCTCCGCTTGCTGTTAAAATTCGGCCCTAAGGTTGGGGAAAGGAGGAGAGAGGCTACAGAGGTAGGGTCGCTCAGGGCTTACCTTTGCTTGCCCAGGCTGCTTAGAGTAAGTCCTGAGCAGAAAGCAAAAGGATGTAAAACAAACACCCCTCTTTCTGGACTAGGAATCTAAAGGAAGAAGGGAGATTGTGTCGGCTGCATGTTAGATGCCACCTTGACTGCACTGAGAATACCTTGGTGGCTGGGTGTTCGTGAGAGTGTTTCTAGGGCAGATCGGAGGTGGGTTGGTGGGCCAAGCAGGGAAGATCTACCTTCAGTGTGGGCAGCCTCCATTCAATCAGCTGAAGACCGTATGGAGCTAAAAAAGGGAGGAAATCGGAATTCTCTCTGTATATATGTGTATCTTCTGTCACTTCTCTCTCTGGAGAACCCTATAGAGAGTGTGCCCAGAATTCTTTTCTCATCAAGGCCTTGGTTCAGCGAAAGAAGTGATGTTAGACAGGTTACAAGGAGTCCTATGGAGAAGCGGGTTTTTGTTTTGCTTCACGGCAGCAACTCTGAAGGGAGCTCATGTGAAAGGCCACCCTGCTGCAGCCTGCGGGGTCACAACAGAGTAGCTTAGTGACAGATGCAGCATGATTTTCAGAGGCAGAGCTGGAATTTTCCTGATTTTGACGTGGCATGGGTAGGACCAAGACGTTCCCACAACGCTCCCAGCTGGGTGGGCATTCAGGGGGTAGCTGAGTTGTGAATTTGACTTGCAATGGTGTGTGTAGACGTGGAGACGCAGAGTGAGACTTAACCAGGTGATAGGGAGAGGACAAGGCAGAGCCTCAGAAGAGCTCAACAGCCAGGGTGTGCTGCTGTGGCTCCAGGCGGTTCAGAGTCCAGACCTCAGACAAAGGCAGAGGAGGCCCACAGAGCAAGTGGAGATGAGTCAGACAAAAGGCATCATCACTGCAGAGAGCCACAGGCAAGCACAGGTGGGAGTCAAAGACCTTCCTCCCTGCAGCCCAGGTCTCCAAGAGCTCCCCTTTCCTATACACTCAGGAGCCATCTTGTAGAGAAGCTAGGAAGACAGCTGAGTAGCAGAAAGAGGACCATTTTCCCATAAAGGGACTGGACATTTTCTTAAGGACACGGTTTAAACAATTGCACTACACCAGCTAGTAAGATCGAACTAAAATTTGAGAGTTTTTTTCCTGGCTTCCCTGCAGGTAGGATCTATTGCGGAAAACCTAAAGAAGAAACAATTCTCTTTCCTCATCTGAAGTAGAATATGAATACATGTTTGACTCTCTTAATGGATGCTGGTAACATAAAAATTATGTTATTGACCTTGTGGGGAGATGAGTGTCTTTCTAGTGCCTAGGGTGGTGCCTTGAATATAGGATGTGCCAGGTAATTATTTGCTAAATTAATTAAGAGCCAATTTTCAGTAATAGCATAGAAGAATATTTTTACAAACTCATATTACTGTGGAGCTATCAGTCACTTCCTTGAAATACCAGTCACTTCCTTGGTTCGATGCAGGCTGCCTGGGGAATCTATACAATTCGGTCTCATCTGAAACAGGACTAGCAAGATAAGGTATCTCATCAGGGAGAAACTGAAAAGATGAAATGGAGTAGGAGGGACTAGCATTAGAAAGGACTGTGTAATAAAGGTCACTGAGAGGAGATGGGAGGAAAAAATCAATGAAGAGCTGCAGAAGACAGAAAAATAAATGTGTAATAGCTGAAGTTAACTGGAGGCCATGACAAATGGAGCTGGGTTTGGGTTACGTGGATGGGGCTGAGTATAGTCCATTTTATTTTTGTGCAATATCCTTAAAACTCCATGTCGTAAAGCACTTAACATAAAACACTCAATAAGAGAATCAATTATAGACTGGAAAAGACATAAAAATAATTCAAAAAATTTTTTTCACATTGCATTTTCATACCAATTAATTTCAAAACGAGTTGCTGGTTTGTTGATTTGCATTTTGACTATTGAACACAATCCTCTGCATCGGCACAGCTCAGTACATTCGAGATGTGGAAGCAAAGCTCCTGGGAGTCATGTGTTCATAGAACACCGTATGACAGGATTTCTGCGAGGCTAAAGACGTCTTGTGTTTCTTCTCTTTTTGCTGCATCCATCTCTTCTGATTCTTTTTGTCTTATCAACACAATAAATCGAAAATCTGTTCCCACCCGAAATCCCAACACCTCTTGTCTAAACTTGGGTTAGAAGATACAGGTCACTCTCAGGAGCAGACCTCCCCACTGAATGCCAAGCTACTGACTGAACATCTCCATTGGCTATCCGACAGACATTTCAAACTTGGATCTTTCCAAACCAGATTCCTCAGATCTGCTCTTCAGAGCAATCTCAGTAAGTGTCAATTCCATCTTCTGATAGCTCCAACCAAAAACCTTGGTGTTTTAGACTCCTTTCATCCTTCCACACCGTAAGTGCATTCTGTCATCAAACTGCAGTCTCTCCCTCCAAATATTATCACTCTGTACCTCTTCCTTTCTCCCCTGGGCCAAGCCATCAACATCTTTCATCTGGGTACTGTGATATCTATTGCGGGTCCCTCTTGCCTTCCCTGGAATAGCGACAGTGGTGTCTTTACACTGCGTCATCCCTCTGCCTGAAGTCTGTCAACAGCTTTCTGTTTACTCAGAGCAAAAGCCACAGTCCTTATGTAGCCAGCGAGGCCCTCCAGCCTGGCCCTCACTTTTCCACTCGCTTTTACCCCCTTGCACTTTCTCCTGTCTCACTTCGTTTCCAACACACTGATACCTACGGTGCTCAGAAAAGCAGTTTGCCATGTCCCCGCCTTTGTTCCTTTCAGTCGGACCACTCTGGCCTGGAGAGAGGCATAGCTCCCTCCTCCCATCCTGCAGGTTTCTGCACGCGAAGCATCACATCAAGGGAGGAATTGCCCATCATTCTCATAGAAACAGCAGTTCGTTCCTTTGCGCTCCTCCCCGACCCAACCCTTTCCATTCCTCTCATCCACTCTATTTTCCACAGAGCCCTTCTCACCATCTGACCTACGGTGTGCGCTTTTTATTATTACCACTATTACCTGTCTGATTCGTCTTGCTCCTCCCCCTCTCCTAGAACCTAGTTTCTCTGAGCCCCTCCCAGGGATATTTTGGGAAGCAGTATGATTTGTCTGTTGCTTTATCTGCAGAATCTAGAATACGACTTGGCACATAGTAGGCAGTTAATAAGTATTTGGCGCATAGGTTGAATGATCATGCAGGTTATTTAGCCACCCTTAGGGACTCCTTGGCACTCACATGTATTTCAGGTAAGCTCCATGAAGACAAGAGAGAATGTAACAGTGTTTGGCCTTGTTGGCCTAGACAGACACCTCTAGGTGGGACCCCGAGAAGCCAGTTCAGTTAGGGGAACAGGCATTGTTTTCAGGGGTCCCTGGCTTGTAGGGGACCATCACTACCTATTGTCTTCTTTCTCAGCCTTTCTTGCTTTCACTTCGCCTCTTTCCACTCACTACCATCACCATCACCATGGTCAAAAAGCACTTATAAAGGTTTCACAAGGCATTTTCTAGTTGTAGGGCATCTGCCATGAGCAGCTGCAGGGCTCCGGGGTGTGGGCTGCCTGATATTTTTAGGCAAAGGGAATGTTCAGCCATGAGCTCACTTGTGTAAACTAGAACAGAATAGGATTGAACCACCTGCCCCCACTCCTGCAGTGTGACTGGTGCCCCTAGGCCCTGGGGACAGCCTTGATTCAATTAGTCCTTGTAATGAAAGGCCGACTATAATTAGCTAGCTAATGCACAGGTTGACTGCAGATTCTGGGAGACCCAAGTTCAAGCTCTGCCACTTGGTAGCTCTGGGAAAGCCACCTAAAGTGGCGAGGCTGCGACTTCCTCATTCATGAAATGGTAGCTATAACGGTATACGCTTCAGACCGCTGAGGGGAAAGTTAAAAGAAAACTCAAGTCGAACACATTTGCATGGTGTTTACCCCATAGCAAGAACTCAACTAGCATTAGAAGCTGCCGGTAGGATGGTTCTCTCTACCCAAATTGCACAATAAAGCTCAAGGACCATGAGAGATTCTCGACCAGAGGAAAATCACTTAATTCTTCTCCTGCTCTCAAAGGCTTCATGTGGACCATTTGGACTCTAAATTTCCAGTGACTTTGTTGTCTCCTTGAAGCTGTTGCATTGCTAAAACTGGGAATTCGTGAGAGAGTCTGATGGATTAAGAAACAAAGTAAATGTTTACCTGTGTTTTTATGTGCTTGGTCTGTTAAACAGCTCTGTTTGCATTGACTTGGCTCAAATTGATCAGTCATTTACAAGAGACCTTAACTACGCACTTATATACATAGAGTTGATTCTGAGGTTTTGGGGTTTTTTTTTTTTACAAACTGCTTTGGTAGTATTTTAGGATGTTTAGAATATACCCTACCTTGCTATTAACTGAAAACAAATGTACCTCACTCACATATGAGTCTCCAATCATGTGACCGCTCCTAAAGGGATGTGGCCCAGTATGTGTTGATGGTATCATAGCACAGCTTCTCTTTGGCTTGATATTTGTCTCTGTAGTTTTTGTACATATGTTAAACTGGAAAGTCTTTGAGATTTAAAAAAAATGGAGGCATCGGTTCCTCTGGGGGTCCTCCACAAAACCTAGCTGTGCTAAGCATATGAGAGATCTTGAACACTGGCAAGTGGTTGAATGAGTGGACATTTAGTGAGACTGGATTCCTAAACACACATCTGCATTCTGCATTTTGGGGTCACAAATGGCCTCTTTCTTCAATCCTTTAGTGTTCATTTTTTTACATTTGAGCCACAGGTCTCTGATAATATGCATTTTGTGTGTGTATGTGTGTGTGTGTGTGTGTGTGTGTGTGTGTGTGTAAGAGAGAGAAAGAGAGACAGACAGAGAGAGAGAGGGAGAGAGACTGTCCTGAGCATGAGATGAGATTCAAATCTATCCAGAAATATCTGATGAACTGAAGGACAGGGTCACAATGAGAAGTTGACTTTTATGAAGATTTTGTGTGAAACAGAAGGGGCGATCACTGCTGGAGCTTATGAATGGAGAGCTCAATATCAGCCTGTGAATTTGTTCCATAGCGCTTCCCTCAAGGACTCAAGCCTGAGACTATGGAAAGGGACTGGGAGAAAGAGTGATTTCCACCAGGGTTTAGAATAATGAGAGATTTCTGGGTGTCTTCCAGTTAGTAAGGAACTCTGCTGGTATGGATACACTTTGGAACTTTGGGAGCACAAAAGAAGAGGACTTGTAGAATCATCAGCATTCTCACAGAGGTGGCCAGTATGAGGCATCTTTCCAGTGCCTGGAAAACACACCAACATTACGGTCCTTATGTTGACACTGATCGAGTATAACCATGTGCTAGGCACAGTGAAAGTCCATTTAATTCCATTTTGCAGGTCGAGAAAGCAAGTTAATTGTCTCAGGTCACATACATAGCCTGTGATATATTTGATTTTAACCCAGGCAATTTGATTCTAAATCCCATGCTCTTCATCTCTCCTTGATATATTTCTAGGATTGTATGAAACAGAATAGACAGCCAAGAAATAGATTCAAATACATCTGAATGATATAAATATTATAAAGAGTATATCTCAAGTCACTACAGGTAAAGATAAATTTATAAATAAATGGTGTTGTGACAGGTATGTAGCCTTCTGGACAAAAATAAAATTGGATCCCTACCTCACACTACACACTGAGATAAACTCCATATGGATCAAATAGATTTCTTAATATAAACATAAACTCTTACAAATAGTAGATGAAAATGTGAATAAACTCTTCTATAACATTGGAGTAGAAAAGGCCTTTCTAATGATTCAAAACCCAAAAGTCATAAATGAAAACTGTGATAAGTTCAATTATACAACAAAGTCAAAAGTCAAATAACAAAAATGAAAAAAATCCTTCAGAAAATAGGCTACCCTATGCTTATCTAAAAGGAATAAAACGATATGATGAAGGCCAAGGACTCAACAGAAAACTGGCAAAGGACATGGATTAGTCACAAAGAAAAAGCTGCAAAGGATTCTTAAATATATGAGAAGATCTCACCATAACTCATGATAAGAGATGTGTGATGGGGTGCCCTTTGAAAGGATGTTAAGGTACCAATTTTTGCATATGTGATTAGCAAAAACCCAACTATCTGACAACATACAGTATTGGTAAGGATGTGGGAAAGTAGACATTTCTCCTCTCACACGCTGCTGATGAGTGTTCATAAAGCTACCATCCTGTGGAGGGCAATTTGGTATCTGTTAAAACACAAATGCATTGATCTTCTAACCCAACAAGCCTACTTATGGGAATTCACCCTACAGCTTTACCCGCATATGTCCTAAACTAGAGGCCTAAGTTAAGTTATCACAGCACTGCTTGTCTTGGAAAAGATTGGAAACAACCCAAGTTGAGATCTGACTGAAGTAGGGTAAATACTCACAATATATTATTCTGCATTTATAGAATGAAAGGAAGAATACACAGGGACATCTTTATATATTGATTTGTTAAAATATACAGCATGTATTGCCGAGCGAGAAAAACAAGATATAGAGCGGGGTATATGGTTTGTTATCTCTTGGGTAAGAAAGGGAGCAAATACAACCATGCCTTTGTGTTGGCGTTAAAAACACTGGAGGGAAACGCACACTAGAAAACTATCTCTTGGGAGGAAGGAACGAAGAATAAGATGCATGAGGATGGGAAGGAGATCTTTCATCTTATAATTTGTTATACTACATTATTTTCATTTTTTAACCAGGAGGCCACATCAGCTAACAAAACAACTCAAAGATCTTAGTTATTTATATATTCACATTTGTCAGCCACTGTTTTCAACGCCATGTGTTGAGTTTAGCCTGGAATAAGAGACTGACCTAGTTTTGGTAGACCTTCGGAAGTAGTGAACTGATCCCAAATTTATTGGCCGTGCAAATTAGAACAAGGTCAGCTGCATTTGGTCCAAAAGTATAGACAGCAGAAGCTGAGCAGGACGATTTCCTAAAGATTTTTGAAGAGCTTTATTACAAAGTAGTATTAAGCCAAAAAAAAAAAAAAAGACAGTAATTCAACTTAAAGTTATAATTGGCTTTCCTCAAGAGAAATATCTCTCAAGACTATTCTAGAAAGGAGAATCAGGTCAAAGCCATCACAGGGCTCTACTGTCTGCTCTGCGACATCAGGGAGCCCTCTGTGCGTTCAATGCATCTGACAGCAAGGAAGAAGTAGGTCTCAGAACTGGAGGCGTGGTCAGGACAAGGGAGGTCAGGACACGTGATGGAGGTTTAGCCTCCGTCACTTTGAAAGACAACGGAGGGACCTGCAATTGAGGAAAAAAAATCCCAACTGGACAAAAAGAATAAGGGACTCAAATAAAGATTAAATAGATAAAAATGAAGAAGAAGGGAAACTGACAGTTTTCAGTTCCTACTCTTTGCAAATATTTTGTAAAGTCCTCTCAATAGCCCTGGGAGGTAGGTTTTATTATTACACACAGTTTAGAGACAAGGAAACTGAGGTTCAAATATGACTTAAGTCAAGTTCAGGAAGGTAGTAAGCAAAGAAATCTGATCTCTCTGCTGCCATAATGCCTGCTTTTTCTTCTGCAACTTGGAAGTTTGCATTTAAGCAACAGGCTCTTTCGAAGTTGTCCCCCTTGTCCAAACAGCCCTTGTTTCTCTTGCTCTCCCCTGCTGCAGCTTCCACTAACAGAGAAAGCATCAAGCTTTCTACGATACATACCCTGGGACTCACAGAACTTGCTAGGTCCCATGTTCTCTTGCATTTTGCCTGCCAGTCATTGAGCCCTTCCTGCCCTGGCCTGGACCTTACATCTAGTTGGTATCACAGCTTTGTGGATGCTTCTTGAAAGGACACCCACACTGTCAGAATTTGTGTCTGTCTTATAGCTTTTATCTCTGGAGAAACTTGCTCTGAGATAAGTTAGCTCCCAGGTTCAGTGATACTAATTTATGCCAAAATCCACGTTGCCCTTTCCTGCTCAGCATCCTAGGTAGGGCCCACGCACTGACTTACTTCTTGATCACTGCTTCAGAAAACCCTCTGGTGTGTTGTAAGGCTGAGGCTTCCCTTTGATTTGTGAGCCTTTATTTGATGGTACAGGTTCTTTCTCACTTTATCTTATTTTTCTGAACTGGGGTCTCTATGCCA
Source organism: Dinomys branickii (assembly GCA_004027595.1). Taxonomy (NCBI): domain Eukaryota; kingdom Metazoa; phylum Chordata; class Mammalia; order Rodentia; family Dinomyidae; genus Dinomys; species Dinomys branickii. The sequence continues at coordinate 62,015 of PVLD010002827.1, forward strand.
ACCCTTGAAGCACCAGCTTGTATGGCTGATCTACCTCATGACCTTTGGAGCCACAGTGGTCAGTGAAGCCAGCAGTCTTATTTCAAGCGGCACAGGATGGTGGTGATGGTGGTGAATTTAAACATTTCCCTCCATCCCTGCACCTTCCACTCACCCAGAGAGATGGAACATCCTTCTTTTTATTGCAACCCGGTATTCCTTGCTGCCTGCCCAGCACTCCTTTCCTGTGCCATCAATAAAATCTCAAATACGCTTCATTGTTGAAATGCAAATTTTGTGGCGCTATACAGCTGCTCAAGGCATAAACATACAGATATATAAATGTATAAAACACAGCAAATACCCAGGTTCATATGCTACCATCCTGAGGGCTCATACCAATTTTTTTCTCACTCATTCTCTGACATAGCTCACTGGCCTTTTGTATGAAATGGGCCATATCTGTGAAGTCAATTTCCAGCACTGCACACATTTTGACTTGTAAGCAATAAAGGGACAGCTACAAGTCCTGACTCTTTATAGATAAACTTTTTTTTTTCAGGACTGGGATCGAACTCAGGACCTAGTGCTTGCTAGGCAGGTGCTTATTCCACTGAGCTATATCCCCAGCCCCCTTTATAGATAAACTGAACACGTACATATGCATCATCCCCAAGTGCTTTGGATTAGAGGCTCTGGAAGAACAATGTTCATGTGTATTCCTCTCATCACTGGAAGCCAAATTAAGCAGTTACTTTTTACTGATGACCTGAGAGCCCATAGGCCTGAATTCTGTCTTCTGCTGGTCACCCCTCTGGCCACCCCCTCCTGGGAGCCTGTGGAAGCTATTTCTTATCTTGGAGTCTCTCAGAGCTTGTGGAAGAAATGCCACTGGCAGTTGCAGTCCCTGCTTGAACTCTGGGAAACAAACCACCCACTTTCCATACTGTTGCAATTTACTGCAAGTCTTAGCATGAACAGGCCCTGTTTCAGCCTGGCACCCAAATGTCTGGGGTTTGGAAATTTATAATTGGTACTTGAAAGAGCCATGAGCACTTCTTGGAGAAAAGAAAAGGAGGGAGGGGTTGAAAGGCTTTCTCGCAAACTTTGTTACTTACACACGCCAGGTAATTTATAATGCTTGTCCTCCTACCTCTGCTGCCTGTGTCCAAGTAAGGACTTGGTTTCTGGAGAGGACATCTGTTCCTCTCTCTGGCCTGATGTCCTAGCCAGCTTGTGACGGCTCTCATCCCCTCCTGTCTGGGAACAGCCCAGGAGTGATGGGAGATTCAGGTGAGAATGCGGGTCAGGTACAAATGAAGTTTTCAGGCAGTGTGCTCACAGATTTCCCCCAAGGGTTGGAAATGCTGAAGTGAGAATCAGAAGCCAAATGATTTCCCCCTTCTTTGTTAAGGCTCAGTGCCAGAAAGGAGCAGAAAAGCTCTCAGCTGAAGCAGACGACCCAAGTATGCTTAAATGGATGCCTGCATCTCTAGGTCTTTAAAATTCGAAGGCTTCCACTATAAATTGATGTTAAATGAGCTTATTTTTATGGCATGAAATGTGTAGGGCATGTCTATAGAAATTTTGAAAAACCAGAAGTAACGAGAAGAGAGAAAAATCCCACAGATCATCCTACCATCCAGAATCAAATGTGGTAACATTTTCATGTATTTTCTCCCAAACTTCTTCAAGGCTCTGGCTTTTGAAATTTGGTCTTTTAAAACTAATTCCCTTGCCAGTATTTGCCTCACCAAATACAAAGCAAACATTGTAAGACAACTCACAGTGGTGTGTCAAAGGAAACCCCACTATCCTCAGTCGCACTGGGCTGTGGAGAGAGGCCTAGGGGCCTTTGTCTCTCCCAGAACGCTTTTTAGACATGCAGTGAAATCTTCTCACTGCCTAGGAGGTAACCTTCCCCACTCTACTTTGGGATTCTAAACTTAAGTTTTGGAAAGATGGACATCGGTTCCCCTTATATACTCCTCTGGTGATTTGGCAAACAAGGTCCTCCCATGCCCTCCTTTGGGACATGCATGATTTATTAAATTTACCCCTTTTTGGAAGTGTTGTTTATGCTCTGTCCTCTAAATTCAATCCTTGGGGATTAGTAACTTCCCTCCAAAGGAGATGGAACCTTCAGTAGCATCCTTGAGGGTACGATGCCCAGAGAAAAGGGAACAGCCCACTGCCAAGATGTTTTTGAGATCACTTCTGTTCCAGAGGAGCGAGGCTGAAACTTGACAAGATTAATAGCATGTTCAAGAAACCTAAACCCAGGCTGGAGGAATGCCACAAAAGTCATTAGCACATGAACACACACACACACACACACACACACACACACACACACACTTCTCTCTTGCCCCCTTCCTCTGTGCTGAAGATGAGCCTCCATTGCTCAAAGTCGGACCAGAATGCCAGAAACAGCTACATCATTACGGGACCTGTTATAAAAATGAAAACCCAGGGCCCCTTCCTCAAAAGTGGTTAAGAATGTCACAGTGAGGACAGGAGAGCTGTAAGCAAGCATGAGGTCCTCCCGGGTGTGGAGTCCCGTGTGACAGTGCACACAGCCTGCAGGGATGGTTCATAGATCTTTGCGCGCATGTGTCTTTAGGGACCTGTTTGGGCTCTAGGGATCTGCTTTGCATAGAGAGAACTCAATTTTGCTTTCTGTGACATAGAGTAAAGACACACCATAGCACAAAAAGCCAAATAGTTTGCTCCTGGACCATGCCTCCAGTAAACTCAGCCACCAATGATTAATGCAGAGCCAGGAATTAAAGTAGTGAGGGACTGAGAGCGGGGAAATACTGCCAACTGATATGTTGGTAGGCACAGAGGAGTCACTTTATTTCCTCCCATTATGTTCCCAGTTACACTCTCTTCCTCTGTCATCACACATTTTATATAAAGAGGCACTTATTCTGGGAAATGCTCAAGGAGCATTTTGGGTTTCGTTTCTAATTCCTTCAAGGCGCTTAGCTCAGTGCTTGGCGCTAATCGGCATTGCTGAATGAATCAGTTCAGGAATTGCCAGCACGCTGAATTTGTGAGCATGAAGGGACACATGGAGACCTAACACTTTTTTTTCTTAATAATAAAAACAAGTTAAAAATATAGAAAATGTTTCTTTGCTGTGCTCAGGCAGAATAGAGGGAGACACAACTGCACCACATTCAAGCCTCGGTGGAGCAGGGTAAACAAGGGAGAGATTATACATAATTATAGACAATCATGTTTCAGGGGGGTAAACAGCAATCAAATGCTAGGAGGTGCCGAAGCCTGGCCCCCTTCCAGCTTTGGCCCTGGAATGAGCACTGGAGAGGAAACCCTGGGTGGGAAATTTGCCCCTCAAGAACTATTTTCAGTTCCCCAGGGAACGGCCTGTTGAGCTGTTTTGTGTTATTTTGATTTTCCTTTCTCTGCCCAGGAGTGGGATGGGCAGTTACGGAAGTAGCTTGGCTGTTTCTTTAGTAGTTTGGAGCCCATTTTGGGTGAGTGAGTGGGGGTAAAGTCTTAGACCAAAAGCAAAGGAAGAAAGAAAGAAAAAGAAAAATTAACTCTCCAAAGAAATGCTGAAGCCAAAGCCAAATCATTTGAAATACTTGGCTGGTACAGAGGGGGGAAGAAAGGATTTTCTGAACCAAAGTCTCTCCATTTGTTCAACACATCATAGCACAGCACATTAAAATGTATTATTTATAAAAGCAAAAATGGACTCCGAGACCCAGTTTCTGCAAGTGCTTATGCAAGAGACCAATCAGATTCTCGTAACTCAGATCCCCAATATGTATTTTGAGAAAAAAAAATTACATTTCATTTGCACATTTTGTGGTCAAATTATCCAAGTAATTACATCTAGATTTCTACTAGGTGTTATCTACAGAGACTCTTACTATCTTTTTTTCTGGGCATAGGCAGACCGGAGGCATTAAGATTAATTGGATACTATCAAGTCTGACTTGGGAACAGGGAAGCCCCAATCATGTGCTTTCTCCAGGCACCAGATGGCCACAGAGTAGGTTTGGGAGGGAGCAGCTTCCCTGTCCTGCTTAAAATCTGCTCTGTATACCCTTAGGCCCCTGAGCATCATGGGGTAATCTTTACCCCTGCGTTTAAATTAAATGTGTATTTCGCACATAATTATAGGGTTCTGAGGGACTTCCAAGATGGTATCCACCTGAATTAATCATGTTAAGCTTCTGCACAGGTAATTAACCAGGTAGAAATAGCCTGAGGCATTGAAATTACCAAAACTGCTGCAGTGTTGGGACACTGGAACATCTCAGAGGCCTAGCAAAGGCAAGGGTCAGAGACAGTAGTTCTTAGACACTGGGAAATGTGTTCAACAAGCAGGATCTTCGGCTTCCCTTTCTGTGCATCAGATGGAGCGCACTGGGGGCAGGTCCCCAAACTGCACAGTCCTGTGATTCTGATGAAGTGTTCAGGGGCCACACATAGAAAAGTTGCTGCAGATTCCAGGTCCCCCAGGGGGGCGATGAGCGTGCAGGTGCTGAGCCCCAGCCCCGGGAATCTGATTCAGGAAGCCTGGGGTCAGCTTGGAGAACCTGAATTTCCGAGTCCCAAGGGCTGCTGTTGGAGTGTGAATACTTCATCAGGAGGCTCACTGGGTGAGACCCTTAATATTCAAAATAGGAATCCTAGGCCAGTGGCAGTTTAGCCTGCTAGACCCGCAGAATCTCCAGCTCCACTGCACACTTTAGGAGACTGGATCTGCTTTTTACTAAGATCCCAAGGTCACTCCCATCCCACCAATTTTCGAGATGTGTTGATCCAGGTTTAACAGTGACGAGCAACCTGGAATCCATCTTAGGATCACCTAGGAAGATTTGGGACCACACCAATTCCTGAGGCCCAGCTCTAGAGAGCTCTTGTTTCTTTATTTGGGTAGGGCAGGCATTGGGAGGGTTAAAAACTCCCCCAGGTCATTCTTATATTCATATTCCCTATGTTCATTCTCTCCCTCTCCCCTCCCCTCCCTCTCCCCTCCCCCTCCGTTTCCCTCTCCCCCCCCCCCCCTCTTCCTCTCCCTCCCCCCCCCCCCCCTCCCCTTCCCTCTCCTCCTCCATGTCCCGCTTACCCCCCTTTCCCTCTCCCCTTTCCTCTTCCCTCTCCCTCTCTCCCTTTCCCCTCCCCCCTTCTATCTGTCTCTCTCACTGGGGATTAAACCCCAGGCTTTTTCTCTGAGCTACAGACACCCTCAAGACCCCCAAGGGCTGGGGCTCAGAATTCTAGGGGCTGGGGCTCAGCACCTGCACTCTCACTTTTTTGAGACAGGGTCTCACTAAGCTGCCCAGAGTGAGCTCACACTTCTGCTCCTCCTGCCTCAGTCTCCCTAGTAGTTAGGATTAGGTAGGAGTTGCCACACCCAGCTCCCAGCTCATTCTAATAAGAAGCGAAAGCAGAGAGCCACTGGTTTAGAAGATGCTGGAAATTTCCACCCCTACAGAAGCAGTATCATCACTGTCGCCTGAGTCTTCATCCTGCTGTGGTGCCTTTTCCGGTACAGGGACCCTGCCACTCTGAGCATTCACAGACCTGACATGGCAGGTCGGCAGGTTGAGGGAAGAGAGGAGTCTCCTCGGAGGTGAGTACTCTGGGCACATGCACAAAATAATATAGAAAAAAGGACAGAGCCCCCCAGGCCCCCTCAACGCTCTAATTAGTATGCGAGGACCTCACAATGATAAAACAGAGGAGGAAAAAACACCAGTCATGAAAGAAGAGCAGTTTGAGACTAGAGAAGGGTTCTTTGAGATGCAAACCACTGTTAAAACAAAATGCTCAATAGGGCAGTAAATAGCAGACTGGATATTAAGAACAAGGAATTGGTGAATTAAAGGTGGTTTCCAAACGCTGAATTAAAGTCACCAATCACCCAAGCCATTTTATTAAAAGGACTCTCTGGGTCTCTGGGCCCTCCCCTGGCTCTAGAATCGGAATCAGCAGATGGGGGCTGGCATCTGTGTCTTTATCAGGCTCTGTAGGTGATCTGATGGGCTGCCAGGTTTGGGAATCATTCCACTGGAAGAGAGGCCTAAGGATTCTCTCAAGTCCTGGAGAAAGAGACAGAGGGAAAATCGTTAGGAAGGGATGGGTAATAGGAGGCTTAGAAAGGGCTGTGATTTTGCAAAAGTCCTTCGGGACTGGAGGCATGGGGCTGGGAGGTTATATGCTGTGGCCTTGAATGTAGGACGGAGCTTTTGAACTATATCCCATAGAAGAGCGGTTTCAGAAGTAGATAAATACAAAGGTGTGGATAAAATTATCTAGAGAAGATTGTCTTTAGGTCAAAAGGGAACCCAACAGAGAGGCTGGGTTTATTTTTTAAAATAGCTTTATTGGGCTGGGGATATAGCTCAGTAGAATAAGTGCCTGCCTAGCAAGCACAGGGTCCTGAGTTTGATCCCCAGTACCGCCAAAAAAAATAAATAAATAAAACAGCTTTATTAAATTTTAATTCTTGTCAAACATGGTGACTGTCTTGGTTACTTTACTCTTGTTGCTAAGACAAAATACCCAACACCCACAGTGAAGAAAGGAAAGGTTTATTTCGCTTACAGTTTGTGGAAGTTTCAGTCCATACTTGGCTGCTTCAGAGGCAGAGTGGCACATGGCAGAGGGCAAACTGTTCAGGGCAGCAGAGCACAGCAAAAACAACCAGCAAAAGGGAAGAATGGCTGTAAGCAGCCTCCTTTTCTCCCCTACATTGTAAACAGCCTACCCCCACCCAGGGGTCATGAACCTCTCACACAATCTCCATGCCCTCCTCGTCCACAGGCACAGGATGTGTATAAAGTAAGCACTCCAGCTTCCTCCTGAGTCACTCAGCTAAACCTCTAGATTCCCCAAGTTGACACAATGTATCAACCATAACAGTGACAGCAAGCCTATAATCCCAGCACTAGGGAGGCTGAGGCAGGAGGGTCGTTGTGAGTTCAAGACCAGCCTGGGCTACAAAGTGAGCTCAAGGCAAATCTGAACTGCACCGCAAGACCGTGTCTCAAAAAGACAAAAAAAAAAAAAATTAATTAGTATACAGTTCAGCCACTGAAAACCATGCTTCCATAGTTTTGAGCATAGCCGGAGTTACATCCCCATCCTCACCATTCAGTAGCAGAACATTTTCATCACCCTATAAAGAGGCCTCATGCTCCTTGCAAGTTTCTCCCCGTTCCCAATCCCCAACTTGAGCAATTGCAACCACTAATTTATTTTCTCTTCGTATACACTTGCTGTTCTTGACCTTTGATATAAACAGAATCATACACTCTTGGTCTTTTTTGACTGGCTTCTTTCATTTTCTTCCTTTTTCACTGCTGTACTGGGGATTGAATTCAGGGCCTTTGCATTGAGCTACATCCCCAGAGCTTTTTAAGAAATATCTGGAGAGGCTGGGGATATAGCTCAATGGAATAAGCACTTGCCTAGCAAGCACAAGGTCCTGAGTTCAATCCCCAGTACTGCAAAACAAAAAAGAAGGAAAAGAAAAAAGAAATGTTTAGAGACAGGGCCTTACTAAATTGCTCAGACTGGACTTGAACTTTCAATCTTCCTGCCTCAGCCTCCCAGAGTCTTGGGATAATAGGTGTACACCTCCACTCCCAGCTAGCATACTATTTTTAAGGTCCCTTCATGCTTTGACATGTGTCAGTAGTCCATTTTGATGGCTAAATCAATATTCCATTCCTTGATGGACACTTGCTTCATTTTTTGTCTATTATGACTCTATTATGAATATTTGTGTGCAAGTTTTCAGGTGAATACATTTTTCAAAGAGAAAGAGAGAGATTTAGCTAGAATTACTAGGTCATGTGGTAACTAACTACTGACTGGGTCATGTGGTAGCATTTTGAGGAATTGCAAAACTATTTTCCAAAGTCACTGCACTACTTTAAAACCCACCAGCAGTATATGAACATTTTGACTTCTCCGCATGCTCCACGATGCCAGCTTTGCCCGTCTCTTTTACTTTAACCACCTTACTGGTTGTGAGGCAGTATCTCACCGTGGTTGTTGCTTTTTGTTTTTGTTTTTTAGATCAGGTCTCGTGCGTGCTAGGCACACGCTCTGCCACTGGGGTACATTCTCAGTCCTACTGCTCGAGGTTTTGATTTGTGTTTCCTTGATAGCTGATGACACTCAGCACTTTTCATGTGGCCACTTGTGCATCTTTGCAGCCATCTCTTTGTGTTCCTATTTCTGGTTATATGTTATCCATACTCTAATTGTTTTTTTTTTATCTCATTGTTGAATTACAAGGGTTCTTAATGTACTCTGGATACCAGACACTTCTCAGATATAATTTGCAAATATTTTTTTGACATTCTGGGTAGCCTTTTAACATTTTCAATGTGCTTTGAAGCAGAAAAATAATGTGACTTCAAAGTCCAACTTTTCTAGCTTTTCTTTTGTCTTTTGAGCATTTGGCATCATAATGAAGAAAGCTTTGCCTAAGCCAAGGCTACAAAAATTTACTCCTATGTTTCCTATTTCAGATTGACATTTTTATACGGTGAGGGGAGTAGCAGCCTATACCGGGCCCTGTGCAGGGGCAGCTTCTTGTTCCATAGGTTTAAGGGAGAAATAATAGTTGTTGGGAAAAACCCAAGTCTAGTTGGCTGCGTTGTGATGGGCAGAAGGGATGAGGTGAAATATGAAGGGCCCTTAGCACCTCCACCTCTCCTGTTTCCATCCTGGAAGCTGGGGAGGAAAGACTCCACTTACTTCTGCTTCTTGGCATAGTTGATGGCCACATAGTGCCAAGAGAGTGACCAACAAGTCACCTCACCCAGTGTCCGGGTGAAGATGTTGAAGGTGCGTCTGCAGTCCCCCTGACCAGCTCCACGTGGCAACTCCGATGCACAAAAGCTCAAGGTAGGAGACAGGTACTCCCATATTTAGCTCTAGGAGTTGTGTAGTCTCAGCAGTTTCATTTAGGTCTGCATTTTGTTCGATTTAATGTTTGTATATATGGTGTGAGGTTGGAACCTAACTTCACTTTATGGATATCTAGTTATCTCTGCATCATTTGCTATATGGACTACTGTTTCCCATATTTGGTTGTCTTGAAAATCAACTGACCATAAAATAACTAGTTCTTTTTTTTTTTTTTTTTGGTCTTTTTGAGACAGGGTCTCGCTATGCAGTTCAGGCTGGCCTTGAGCTCACTTTGTAGCCCAGGCTGGTCTTGAACTCGCAATGATCCTCCTGCCTCAGCCTCCCAAGTGCTGGGATGATAGGCACCACACCCAGCCAAAATAACTATTTCTTGGTTCCATGTTCTGTTCCATTGATCTATATATCCACCCTATACCAGCACACACACTGTCTTGACAACTGCAGATTTATAGTTTGCAAATTGGGAAATAGACGCCCTCTAACTTCATTCTTCTTTTTAAAGATCATTTTGGCACTCCGGGTCTCTTGCATTTCCATATGTATTTTAGGATCAGCTTGTCAATTTCTGGGGAGAAAAGCTGGACGAGATTTTGATAGAGATTGCACTGGGCTCATAGATCAATGTGAGGTATATTACCATCTTAACCATATTCTTATGATTTTAGAATTATGTTATGTTCCTAAACATGTATTTAGGTCTTCCTTAAGTTTCTTCAAAAATGTTTTACAGTCTTCAGATTATAAATTTGTATTTCTTTTATTAAGTTCATCCCTAAATATTTTATTCTTTTTGGCGGTACTGGGGATCAAACTCAGGACCCTGTGCTTGCTAGGCAGGCGCTTATTCCACTGAGCTATATCCCCAGCCCTTATTTTATTCTTTTTGATAGTGTTGTAAATGAAGTTCTTTTCTTAATTTTGTTTTCATATTTTTCATTACTGGTGTATAGAAATAAAATTGATTTTTAAATATTAACCTGATACCCTGTAACTTTACTTGTTTCTGAGTTCTACTTGTTTTTTAGGAGATGCCTTAGTTTCTATTTATAAGGTTATATCATCTGGGGCCCATCTAGGGCTGGGGATGTAGCTCAGTGGCACAGTACCTGCCTGGCAAATGTGAGGTCCTCAGTTTGATTCCCAAAAAACAAAACAAAACAAAATGATTATGTTATCATGTTATCTGCAAAAAAGATAGTTGTTTTTCTTCACTTCCAATCTGATTACATTTATTTCTTTTTCTCCCCTATTGATCTGGCTAGAACCTCCACTAGGCCCACAAGGATGAACATCCTTGTCTCTTTCCTAACCTGAGGGGCAAGCACCCAGTCTTTCCCTGTTAAGTATGATGTTAGCTATCTAGGTTTTTGTAGAAGTTCTCTCAATGTGAGGCAGAAGAATGGCTGCCTCTCCTTCCCATGGCCCTGGAATTTGTGAATATGCTAGGCTACATCACAGAGGAGAATTAGGTCAACGGGTGCAACTCAGGTTGATGGTAGGGTAAGGGGATTATCCTCAATTGTGTGAGTGGGCCCAGTGTAGTCACAAGGTCCCTAAATGTGGACAAGGACCATAGAACAAGAAGTGCAGTGAAACCGGAAGTAAGATCAGAAGGATGCCATGTTGCCGGCCTCAAAGACGGAAGTGAAGGACTGCAGGAACCTCTGGAAGCAAAGAAATAGATTCTACTTTAGATCTTCCAGGTGAAGGCAGCCCTGCTGATGCCTTGGTTATTTTCTTCCAGTAACCCAGAGGGTCAGACATCTAACTTAGTAATAAATTTTTGTTATTTAACTCACTAAGGTTGTGGTAATTAGAGTAGCAATAGAAGTCACTCATCGTCCCCAACAAAACTTCTGTGCCCATTAAATGGTAACTCCCTATTTCCCATTTGCATTAGCCCTTAGCAAACACCATTCTACTTCCTGTCTCCGCAAACTTGGCTACACGGGAGATCTCATACAAGTGGGATCCTACATTTGTCCTTTTGTGACTGACGTATTTCCCTTAGAAAAACGTCTTCAAGGTTTAACCATGTAGTGGTATTTGCCAGAACGTCTTCCTTTTGAAGGCTGAGTATTATTCCATTATGTATGTATATTGCACAAAGTTTTTCTGTCCATTGCTGGATACCTAGATTCTGTCCACCGTTTTTTTACCTTTTGTGAATATTGCTGCTGTTAGCATTGTTGTACAAGTATCTATTTGAGTTCTTACTCTGAATTTTTTTTTTAGAAGAAGAGAAATTGCTAGACCATATGCTAATTCTATTTTTAATTTTTGAGAAACTGTCATACTGTTTTCCATAGCAACAACACCATTTTGCATTCTACCAGCACACAGTGCCAGTCTGCTGTTTTAAACTGGGCTTTCACTCTCTCTGGACAACATGTGTCCTAACTAATGTACCATTTCCATGGCTTTAGGGAGGGACAGCCATAGATTTAAGCCAAGCCAGTTAAGTTATTTCTTGATGTTTTCAATGGTAGAGTTATTTAGACAGATTTAATCTTTCTACTGGGATTGTACATCAGAAATTGAAGCAGCTACATATAACAGAAAACTCAACTCACAGTGTCATAAAGAAGACTGGGGCTTATTCTCTCATGTAAAAGAAGTTGGAAGCCTTGAAGAATTGTACAACAGTTCCATCACTGATGACCCATGTTTCTTCTATCTTTCTGGTTTTACTTCTTCAGTTTCCCTCATCAGAGTTACCTCAGTCACAAAATGGTTGCAGCTGCTCATCAGTCACATCCATGTATTGGGCAGAAAAAGGGACAGAGGAGAAGGATGGCCTCAGACTTTTTTTTGTGTGTCGTTTTTTTGAAACAGGGTCTCACTATGCAGTTCAGACTGGCCTTGAGCTCACTCTGTAGCCCAGGCTGGCCTCGAACTCACAGCAATTCTCCTGCCTCAGCCTCCCGAGTGCTGGGATTACAGGCATATGCCACCATGCCCAGCTGAGAAGGCTGTAATATAAATTGAGTGAATATCCTTTAAAATTCTTTTCACATAACTCCAACTTGGGACTTTTATTTTTGACCAGAACTGAGTCCTACTTGTGAGGAAGTCTCAAGCATTGTTTTTACCTGGGCACACTGATTCTCATAAAATTGGGATTCTATTAGGGTACTGGGTAGAACAGCAGCAATCTCTGCCTCCAATTTTTAAAACTATAGATAGTGAATCTGGAAAAGCTGGTAGCCATCGCACAAAGCGTACAGAGAGAAGTGACTAAGGCTGAGAAACAAAAGTCTGACATTGTTTGATTTCTATTTCCTACTACGCCATGACCTTCCCTTTACCTGAGCCAATACCCCCTTTGTTTCTCATGAACTAGTTTGAATATTTGTCACTTGCAATAGAAAGTTCTGACTAATGTGAGGATCCCCAGGAAAGGGTTGGCTAAATAAATTATAGTGCTTCTAAAAAGAATTAAATAAATCTAAAATATAGCTTTGGAGCCAGGTGTGGTGGCACAGACCTGTAATCCCAGCACTTTGGAGGCTGTAGCAGGAAGATTGCTGCAAATTCAAGGCTAGCCTGGTTACACAGTGACCCTGTCTCAACAAATAAAATAAATAAAGTATAGCCTTAGGGGGAAAAATTCATGTGGCTATTACAATCAAGTGTGTATATTTATATAGATATGTTCATATTGCTGTATCTCTAAAAAGTCTTTTAAACTAGATAAGAATGTTAATGGCAATTTGTCTCTGACGGATGGGACTTTCAGTAATATCTTCTCTTTTTATATCTTTGTGAGTGCTGCATAATAGTCATGTATTCCTTTTTTTTTGCTCTTATTTTATTTCCTCTCCCTTGAAAAATAGCTTTAAATCAACCCCTCCCCCTTGTTTTTTGAGACAGGCTCTCAATATGTAGTTCAGGCTGTGTTCAAATTTACTATGAAGCCCTGGCCTTGAACCTGCAGCAATCCTCCTGACAGCTTTGTGAGTGCTGAGATTACAAGCGTGTGTCACCACGCCAAGCTGTTCTTTTCTTGGTACATTTTGGGGCCCGTAGAACGGCCTACCCGCTGCCTGCTAGAGATGGGCTTAGCTCAAAGAATTTGGACAACCTCCTTGCTGATTGCCCCGCCCGGGAGTCCTTGCACATTAAGAACGCTGTCCTTACTGCAGTCAAGATGGTATAGCAGCAAAACACGTACCAGAAGCTATCTGAGCCAGCTGAGCGGAAGGCTGATTTAGGAACAACCACGGAACTATCGGGCCCAAATTCCTTTCTGGAGAAGTAAACAATGGTGATCTGGATTTAACTATAGATAGTTCTTTGAGATGCAAACAGGTAATGTGCATCCTCAAGAACTGTTCCAATCTGTGTGTAGATGAAGAATTTTTTAAAATGTATTTTCCAGGGCAATGCCAAGAACAAATTTCAAGCAACGACGCCAAGGCACAGCCTATGTGACACCATTTAGATTTGGGGTTATGCTCGCCTGCGTTCATGGGCTAGGGCTGTCATGGCCAAGTGCCACAGAGCAGCAGCTTACAAATCATGGCCATTTATTTTCTCACAGGTGGAAAGCTAGAAGTCAGAGATCAAGGGGGTAGCAGGGTTGGCTTCTTTTTCTTTCTTTCCCTCCAGCTTTATTAAGGTATAATTGGCAAATAAAAATTACACATCTCTACTGGATACAATGTGATGTGATATATATGTCATTAAAGAATGACAGAAAGGTAATTAACATATGTATCACATCACATATTTATTTTTATGGTGAGAACATTTAATATGTACGTCTTAGCAACTTCCAGGCATATACATGATTATTAAGTGCAGCCACCATGCCGTACAATAGGTCTGCAGAACTTACTTGTCATAACTAAAATGTTGAACACTTTAGCCAACGTCTCCCTATTTCTCTGCCACCCCCACCTCTGGCTCAGCTTTGTGAGCGCTGGGATTACAAGCGTGTGTCGCCACACCAAGCTGTTCTCATGCAACCGTGAGGTCATGCAATAGTTATCTTTTTTTTCTTTTTTTGATACCAGAAATCTAACTGAGGGCCTCGCACCTGCCAGGCCGGCCGTGCCTCTGAGCTGCGTCCCAGGCTGTATTTCTCTTCCTGTGACTGGCCTGTGTCACGTATAATGTTCTCCATTTTTATCCATGTTGTCACAAATGACAAGATCTCCTTCCCCCCGGCTTTACTGAAGCATACTTTCCAATAAAAATTGAGGTGAATACAAATGGAATATTTCACTTTGGACCACGCGTTTTGATAGACACACATATTGTGACATGATTAGCGCACGCTAGCTAATTAACTATCCATCACTTCACATAGTTATTCTCTCCTACTTACTCACTTTAAAACTGAAAATTTGGGCCTGTGTCAGTTTGTTTGCTGTTGCTATGATAAAATTTCTGAGGCTATACAGTTTGTAAGGAACAGAGATTTATTAGGTTTCCAGTTATGGGGACTAAAACCCCAACTCCAGGCAGCGCCACGTGTTTGAACGTCTTCTGGAGCAGGGCATCGTAACGGCAGGAGCACGCATGCATGCACGCACGTAAGCGTAGGAGATCACGTGATATGGAAAGCCAAAGATGGGGAGGAGCGAGCCTTGTGCTATTTTTAAGGACCTACTGTCAAGGAAACTAACTCACCCTGTGAGACCAGCATTAATCCCTTCCAACTCTGATGTCCCCCAGTGACCTAGAGGCCCCTCCTCTCAAATTATTTACTTGTCTTGCTACATTGAAGGGGATTGCTTTCTTGCGTTCTTTTCCAGATGGTTCACTTTTGTTGCATAGAAATGCTGCTGATTTTTGCAGCTTGATTTTGTACCTTTACTAGACTTGTTTACAGGATATAACAGCGTTTGTGGACTTTCTTTTTTTTTCATGTTTCCATATGTAAGGCCACGTCATCTGCAAGCAGAGACAAATGTACTTCTTCCTTTCTATATGGATGTTTTTCATTTCTTTTTCTTGCCTAATTGTTCTGGGTAAGGCTTTCATCACTAGACTGACTAGTAGTGGTGACCATGGACAGACACCCTTGTCTTTTCCTGAGGTGCAGGAAAAGCCTTTAGCTTTTTACTATTGAATATGGTGTTAGCTGTGGGGTTTTTCTGTTACCTTTACTGTGCTGAGATACATTTCTTCTGTATCTAATTTGTTGAGAGTTTCTACTATGAAATTAGTCAAGTTTTCTCAAATGCTTTTTCTTCATCTATTGAGATATTATATAATTTTTATTTGTCATTCCATTAGTACAATGTATTGTATTTAATGATTTTGATATGTTGAACCATTCTTGCATTCCAGTGATGAATCCCCTTTACCATGGTAAGTGAATCGTTTAATGTGTTGTTGAATTTGATTTGGGGACAAGGAGAGATTTTATATGTATGCTCATCAGGAAAACTGTCTGTAATGTTTTTCTGGTAGTGTCCATGTCTGACTTTTATATTAGGGTGATGCTGATTTTATCAAATGAGTTTGGAAGTTGAACATGTGTTACTTCTAACACATACATGTGTACATGTTTATATAAATGGCTATATATGTATATACATGTATATGTATATATATATATGTAAATGGCTATAGCTATAGTCATTTTCTTTTATGAAGATTAAGAAGATTTATATTATGATCTCACTTTAAGATATAAATGTGAGAGTATGAGTCTATGTATCTGTCTTCACATAGAATAAAACCCAGAGAGATATTCACAGAATGGTTAGCAGTGGTATCTCTAAGTGGCAGTTCTGATAGTTTTTGTTGCATTATTTTTTATTTCTGGGTTGTGTGAATATTTTGCATTAACCATCTATTTATTATGTTTTACGATCAGTTTTATGCATGAACTTGGGTAGACCATAGTCCTTGTTACTCAATCAAATACTTAAAGGTGTTGGGTACATGTGATTAACACATATAACAGTTATCTTTAACCAGAGGAGATTCTCCTTGATAGTCTCAGCGGCCCTGATTCAGTTCGTAGAAAGGCCTTAAGTGGAAAACTTAAGTTTTTCTTAAGAAGAAGAAATTGTACCTGTGGACCGAAGCTTCCTCTTGTGCCGCCAAGTTCCCACTTGTTTTTTCTGACATCCTGCGCTATACATTTCAGACTTGCCTGGCTAGTCTCTCAGGTACATAAGCCAGTTGGTGGCAACAATTCCCTTACACAGGTATACTTCAAAGTTTCTTTTCTCTGGCACCTGATACAGAATTTGGTACCTAGAAGAGGAGTGCTGGTGTAACGAACACCTAAGAATGTAAGGGAGCTTTGGAATTGGATAATGAGAAGGGCTGATCGAGTTTTCAGGCACATGACAGGAAAGGCCTAAATTGCCTTAACCAGACTATTAGTGAAAATACGCTGTAACCATTGGCCCAGGAAGACATGAAGAATATAGCAGAGAAAACTTCTGTTGTCTTATAGTACACACATTACCTTCAGTAAAATGTTGGTAGAAACATGAATGTTAAAGACGGTATTAGGGAGGGTGCCTTAGTTACTTTCTCATCGCTGGGACCAGATACCTGACGCCCACAAGCTAAAGAAGGACAGCCCATGGTCAGCTGGGTACAAGGCGGGGTGGCGTGGCAGAGCGGCGTGACAGAGGAGAGACAGTTAGCGGAAAGACAGGCGGGAGAAAGCAACAGCAGCAAGCCTCTCTTTCTCTCTTTATCCCACCCAGGATACAAACCTACTGCAGATGTCACTCACACCCACAGTGGGTCTCCTGTCACTAATAAATCCATTCAGCCACGCCCAGAACCATGCTAATCTAATCATTGGACCAATCCAGTTACCACGCGCCCACGATCTAGTATCACACACCCATGACCCATTCACTCCCAGAGCACATGACACATTTTAGATATAAACCATAACAGAGAACTAAGGGGGAACGTGGTTTCGAAAAGTAGAGGAAAAGAGGTCCTTGCAGAAAGAGAATCTCAGCTGACTCTTCCCTTATGTGGAAAGCAGAACTTGCAGACAATGAATTTGGCTATTTAGGTCTAAGCAAAGTGTTCACGATACTTCCCGTTTTCTTCTTGCTTAATGAAACTTTTGAGGAGAAAGACATAAATTTGTGGAAGACCCTCTTATCTAGGGACACCCATCTGTGAAATATATGGGAGACCCATGAGGTTTTTGAGAATGTTAGTTTAGCAGAAATATTGCCAACTAGGACTGAGAGGGAAATAAAGAAGAGGAAATTAGTGAATGCCATTAGGCTGCCGAAATTCTACTACTCACCTGCAAATGTGGGTGGCCTTTCAAGGAAAAAGAGGAGCACCTGAGAGGGTAGAACCTCATGCCTAAATCCTAGACCCATAAGAACAGAGGAAGAAGCTAGGAGTGTAGGCCCAAGGGAAGACTCTTGAACTACAAACAGTTACTCCCAGGCCTTGAAAGCTAATATAATTTGCACTACTAGAGTTTGAAATTTATTGGGAGCAAATGATCCCCTTATTCTTTTAATTCTCTCCCTTTTGGAGTGCAAACACCTGTAAGCGTTATACTATGTTTGTACTATCATTATATTTTGCCAAAGGATAACCTGTTCTCTAGTTTCGTAAGTACATAGATGGAAAGAGATTTTGCCCAAAGACATATTATCCCTAGAGTGTCTCTTGTACCTGATTTAACGATGAGATTTTGGACTCGTGTTCATGCTCTAGCAGGTTCAAATGTTGAGGATGCTGGGAAGAGTGAATATATTTTGCCTTTTGGTTGGTGAATCTTTGGAGGCCAAGGAGCAGATTGAGCTAGAAAGTGTTTCCACAAGAGATGTTCATATCCCAATAAGGAGTATTACTTTATATGGCACAAAAAGGGTTTTAGAAATGTGGTTAAGGTTCTTAAGATGGGTAGAATATTCTGGATTACTGAGATGGACTGTAACTCCTAAGAGGGAGACAGAAGGAGGGAGAGATCACATACACACAAAAGAGAAGATGCACTGGCCTTGGAGTGGGACGGGGAGAAGAGGCGACTGAGGATGAGCCAAAAATATAGGTGAAAACCGGGAGCTGGAACAGCCAGGGCATCTGACTCTAGAAATCAGAGAAGGGAAATGGATTCTCTTCTAGAGTTTCTAGAAACATAGCCCTACTGACACCTTGATTTTGGTCCAGCGAAACTAATTGTGGAGTTAGGGCCTCCAAAAGTATAAAAGAATACATTTGTGTTGTGTTTTTTGAGACAAGGTCTTACTGTGAAGTCCAGGCTGGCCTTAAATTCACAATGTAGCCTAGGCTGGCCTCAAACTCTTGGCAACCCTTCTGCCTCAATCTCCTGAGTGCTGGAATTACAGGCGTGAGACACCATGCCTGGCTCACTTGTGTGTTTTTAAAACATCAAGTCTGGCACACGCCTGTAATCCCAGCGTTTGGGAGGCCGAGGCAGGAGGATCATTGTGAGTTCGAGACCAGCCTGGGCTACAAAGTGAGCTCAAGGCCAGCCTGAACTGCTTAGGGAGACCCTGTCTCAGAAAGACAAAAAAAATAAAAATAAAATAAAACATCAAGTTCATGGTAACTTTTAAATAATAGTACTAGGAAACAAATGCACTACATAATCAGAAACATAAAGAAATATTGCTTTGATACATAAGGACTAATGAGATAGAGCTCTAGTACTTTATTTAGAAAGTTTATATCTCTATTTCTAAGATGGTTGGTTATTCTTCTCTTTCATGTGTTACCTTTGCAGGTCTTGGTGTCAGGGATGCACATGTCACCTAAAAGGGAAGGAGGAGCCTTTCATCTTTTTCTAGGTTCTGACAGAGCTCCAGTGGCCATGGAAACAGTAGGACTCTGCCCCTGGGGTCTGAAGAGGGACAGTTCCTTGACCATATTCTTACAAGGTCTTTTAAAATTGTAGTAATCACAACAGTGCATCAGCTTAGCTGTTCGCATATAGCTCTTTAAATCCCCCAATAATCTTTCAGGGTAGGCTCAACTTTGCCATTTTACAGGTCAGGAAACTGAGGGTGAGAAGCACTAAGTAACTCTACAAGCTTGTCCCTGGGCTTG
Source organism: Dinomys branickii (assembly GCA_004027595.1). Classification (NCBI taxonomy): domain Eukaryota; kingdom Metazoa; phylum Chordata; class Mammalia; order Rodentia; family Dinomyidae; genus Dinomys; species Dinomys branickii. Next base: position 80,954 of record PVLD010002827.1, read on the forward strand.
TTAAACCCTTTTCTCTCACATCTGTTTGTCCACATAGTAGAATTATCCTTTTGTGAAAGTGTAATTATCACGTTAAGTCCATATGAAGACTTTTCAGCTTTTTCTAATACTAAAAGAATCAAATTAAAGCCTTCTTTATAAAAAACTAGTTCTATAAGGTTTCACAGCTACTAAAAGGAAGAACTTAGATCTGAAATGAGAGGTATCTGGCTCCAAAATACATTCTTTTTCCTTTATTTTAATAATGTGTCCTGGATTTATATATCACTTCTTACATACTTTTAATAATTTATATCTTCCTAGAAAATCTCTCATTTATGCCAGGCACGGTGGTGCACGACTGTAATCCCAGCACTCAGGAGGCTGAGGCAGGAGGATCATTGCGAGTTCCAGACCAGCCTGGGCTACAAAGTGAGCTCAAGGCCAGCCTGAACTGCATAATGAGACGTTGTCTCAAAAAGACAAAAATAAAATAAAATAAAATTTCTCATTATATCAGTTATCAAATATATGGTGTAATATAGAAAGTAGTCTTCTATAATTATTTAAATTTAATTTATATTGGAGACTACAGTTCCCTTTTATTCTAAATTTTATGTGCTTTTCTCTCTTTTTGAGTTGACTGATAGTTCATTTTACTGCCCCCTTCCCATCCAGCTGATTTAATTTCTCTGTGTTTACATTTATTTTCTTGATTTGGGGGGGGGGCTTTTTTTGAGACAGGGTCTCGCCATGCAGTTCAGGATGGCCTCGAGCTCACTTCGTAGCCCAGGCTGTTCTCAAACTCGCAACGATCTTTCTGCCTCAGCCTCCTAAGTACTGGGATTACAGACATGTGCCACCATGCCCGGCTGTGTTTACATTTGTAAATAAGTAAATTTTTCCTTTATCCTATTTTTCCTGTTTATTTTGTTGTTTCTCTTTAATTTCTCCACTCACTAAATATTTAGTAGCCTAATACATGCCAGAATATTCATTTGATTACTAAATCCATTGCTCATTTTCAGTTTTCTTATTTGGTAATTGAGCTGTTTAAGTCTATGCATTTCCTTCCAAGTACAGCTTTGGCTACATCCTATAAGTCTCATCAGTCAGTATTCACAATATTAAGATTTGCCAAATATTCTGTAATTGTAAGTTTTATTCCAAGTAGAAGTTTTGGTTATTTTCCCATTATCTTTTTATAGTAGCAGTGAATTACAATCAGAGAATACAGTTTCTTCTTGTCATACACTTTAGGATATCTTAGACTGTCAACTTCTGTAAAACTTCCATGGACATAAAAAGACTGTGCCTTCTCTAGGTCTTAGACATAGAAATCAACATTAGCATTAGTCAATAGCAGATAATCTTTATTCTTTACATTATTCGGCATTTTTGGATTTCTCTATTTTTTCTTGTGTAACTGTCAATGTGTGGAATAAGATATGCTAATGAGAAAGGACTTTTTTTTGAGAAAGGACTTTTTATTCGACAGGCTTGGCTGTATATATGTCAGTTTACCAGCAGTGGGATAGGCTGTCAGCAGGATATAAAAATAGACTACAGCAGTGTCCTGATACTGGCACACCCTCACAGCATGTCTCTCCAGCTTGTTTCCCCCAGTGGAATCCCTGTGGGTTTTTAATAACCAAACTTTATTGAACCTATGTATTTGTCAATATATTTTTAGCTGGTGTTTACATAGGAAAAATGGTATTTACATACCCAAACCTCAAGTCAACATTTTAACTAAACAGCATGCAAAATGTTGTAAATCCCTTTCTAAATACAAGTGGTGGGATGTCAGATTCACGTGCAGATGTTCTGACAAGCATTCGGAGTCCCCAGGAGGGTCATGGGAACCCTACATGCTGCTGCCTCCAAAGCAACTGGCTTTGATTCGTTTTCTTACTGTCATTTTCTGAGGTCTAACTTACATTCAGTAAAATTCACTCTTACAGAGAGCACAATTCTGACAGTGATAGCACCACCATGATAATCAAGATGCAGAACACTCTGTCACTTCAAAAATTCCCCTGCGCCCCTTCGTAGGTGACCCCTCTACCTACTCCCAGTGCCCAGCAACCTCTGACCTGTTCCTATCATTTCTGTTCCTATCCTTTCCTTTTTCTAATGACACATAAATGAAATCACACAGGGGGTAGCTTTTGGGATCTGGCTACATTCACTCAGCACAACACATCGTGGTGTGTACATTTGTTCCATTTTATTGCTACTAACATCATGGGTAGGCCACAGTTCATTCCTCCGTTGAAGAACATTGAAGCTATTTACAAGAATCTGATTCTCGTAAATAAAGACATTATAAATATTGACATGCAGGTTTTTGTGTGAAGAGAAATCTTCATTTCTTTTGGGTAATTAACTAGGAGAATGATTGAGAGGTCATGTGATTATCTTATGTTTAATCTTATGAGCCAGACAAACTTTTTGCAAGTGCTTGAGCCATTTTACATCCTCTCCAGCAGTGAGTGAGAGAGAGTTCCTGATGCTCCACTGCCTCATCAACACTGGGTATTATCAAGTGCATTTTAAAAGTATTAGCTATTCTATTGGTGTAGCATTTCCTTAATGAGTAATGATGACGAATATCTCTTTATGTGCTGATCTGTTTTTCAGAGACCTACTTTGATAAAGCCTCTGTTTAAATATTTTACCAATTAAAAACTGGATTGTTTATTATCATATTAATTTTTGAAAGATTTTATATATATATATATATATTTTTTTTAAATCTCCCCAAATCAAATCATTTGTAATTCGCCGATGTCTCTGTCTGCAACTTGTCTTTTCCTTCTTTTATCAGTATCAGGAAGAGAAGTTCTTAATGCCCAAGTTAGCATTTATTTTTTAATGAATTGCTTTTTCATGTCACTTCTCAGATGTGTTTGCCCAGCCAAAGCCACAGATATGTATTTCTGTGTTTTTTTCCAAGGTTTTATAAATTTAAGTTTTTCATTTAAGTGTTAGATGCATTTTAAATTAAAGTTTGTCACTTGGCGATTTATTTGATTAGTGGCATATTTAGCATTGTGCTTTCAAGTGTGGCATTTTTGCCATGCTTAAAAATGTTTTAGAAGAATTATCTTAGAGGGCACAACTTGTGTTTTTCAGAAACAGATTATTAATAAGTAAGATATATTTATTTTTGTTAAAATGGTCTCATGCAATGTGTTGCTTGATGTTAGCACCAACTCTAATTTTCTCATAATTATTCTTTAATAGAAAGAATGGAATAAATATGAATGAATCAAACTATATTCAGGCCACTACAATCTGGGTTTGTCTTATTGACAAATGAAATCTGGTTCATTCTAGTCTCACTGAAGATCCTTGCTCCCACAATCATGCTACTTCTGTAAAAACGGAGTGAAATTTTAACAAGCTGGAGGAAGCAGGTGCCTGGGGACAATAGATCTTTTGCACTACCGGGAAACCCGTCTGCAAGCATGGCAGAAGGAATGAAAGAATTCGCCAGCTAAGGGGAAACATACAGCTCATGTTTGCACCTGACAAAACTGTGAGTGGGCAAAACATTGAGTGATTTTTTTTTTATCCATTGCTGTCTTGCTTAAATCTTTTTGCTGTACATAATTCAGCCTCGTATGTTTCTTGCTGGAGATTTTCAGTAAACCATCAGGGAGCATGCATGATAAGGCGATTCTTCATGGCACTCATTCATTCATTCATTCTTGATCTTTATTGATGATTATGACATGAGAATCTGTTTTCCTTGGCTTTTCCAGTTTCCAGAAGCTACCTGCACCTGTTGATACAGATTCCCTTCCTCCATCTTTAAAGCCAACAGCATCTCATCTGCTTATCTTTCTGGGACTCCAACACTCCGGCTTCTCCTTTCCACTTATAAAGCCCCTTCCCATCCACACTGAGCTTTCCCAGATCATTTAGAAAATATCCCATCTCAAAATCCTTAACCACATCTGTAAAATCCCCTTTGCCATGTAAGGTCACATAGCCATCAGCCCTGAAGATGAGGGCACGGACATCCTCAAGGAAGCATGACCCTACCTATGGCGCTGTGTGTTTCTTAGGTCAGTCACTGATCTTGGCCCATGTCCAGAGTATTAAGGGCATCATGAGGGAGAGATGCAGAGCCGAGGAGTCCAGTGCACTCTTCTGCAATCTGTAGGGAGCAAGACCGGGAGTCTATGGATGTATCACAAAAACAAACATTAGGAGTGTACATCAGAGTTGGAACTTCAAGGAAGCTGTATAGTCTACTTTGAGGAAACTATAATGGTTGCTTGGCCTCAAACAGGTCTGATTTGTCATATCAATCAGGACATCTAGGTTATTTTGTGATAACAGTTCCCAGATCCAGGTAGGTTATAACACCTGAGGCTTAGCTGGTAATGCTCTCATCCAGTACGGTTTGGCAGAACTCTGCTCTGTGCCCCTTACTCTGAGACCCGAGCTGACGAAGCACCTGCCGTTCATTTCCAACTCACTTGCTGTCCTAGGAGAGGGACAGAGACAGAGAGACCAAGAGAAATGTCATGGCAGGCAGAGAAGTACCATACCAAGATAAGAAATACAAAATGTTCAAGGTAAGAAGTGCTGGGCATTACCTCTGCCCACAGCGCGTGGGTCCACACTAGTAGGTGTCCCCACTCACACACAGCAGGATGAGGAGAGGCGATCTTACCCTGTGTGCAGGAGGCAGAGAAGCAAGCACACTGGCGAACAGCATTAGTGACTACTACCCTTGTTGTTTCTATTAGCTCTCAACACGAATGCGGCTCTGCTCCCGGTACGGCTGCCTTAGCGACCTTAGGAACGAGCTGAGCTGACCCAACAGCAGATGTCAGTAGAAGTAAATGGCAGCTCCATGTTATCCCCCTTAGCAGGCCTGGTTAATTCTGAGCTCCTCCCTGCAAATTGAATCCCCAAGAAATGATCTGCCTTTGAACTCCTGCAGACCTGGGAGAATGAGACTCTGGAGACAAGGCCATGGACTTGGCAAGGTCTGTTCTGGGACAGCTCAGAGGCGGCACAGTTCTTGGTTCCTATCCAGGTGGGCTGTGATGGCATTTGCATGGTCTGTTGCTACCAGGACACCTAAGAGAAGCTGGCAAGGCCATGGGACTCGTGCCAGCTACATCTGATTATCAGTAGGAGATAAAATCCTGAACATAAGGTGAGCACCAATGCCAGGCTCTCATGTCTGCTCCCCCCCCCAGCCCCCGCCTAGGCCTCCACAGGTGAAACTCACACATCTTAGAGGTGAGAGGCCCCACCCCCATTCCTTGCTCCTCTAAGGTAGGTGTTCAGCAGGTACAAATACCTGGACTTACATCAACTACATCCAGGTTGGATTTGGGGCCTGATGGGCCAGAGTGTGGCTCATAAATTCAGAATGGGAATATGTTTTAACCAAAATCCTCTTGTATTTTGGTGAGAAGCCAGAGCACCCTGGCTCAGAGAGGAATCTGAGGTAGCGAGTACATAGCTGAAGTAGGGCCCATTAGTTTTTCTCACCGTATTTCTCGTAGATGGGTACAACAGGTCCCCATTCGCAGCAGGGCTTCCAAATATCGAGCCTCACTCTGGCAATCATAGGCAGGTGGTGCCCAGCTATACACCCCTGCTGGCAGCTCTGCAGCTGACTGCTACACAACTGCTTCATGCCCCTGGGGAAGTGAGCTGGGTACAGATGCAGCCAATAGTGAGCCGGCTTTCAAGCCTGTGGCTGAAATCCAGGTCACTCCCGGGTGCTTCTTCCTTGGAGACCTTGTTGGTGTAGCCTGCTGGCCTGGTCCTGACCAGTGGCCCTGAGTCTTTAATGCTATTCATTTGGATGGGTTTTTTTGCATTCCCAAGGACCCTTGGGTAGACCTCTGACAGCTTGTATGAGAAGATTGGTCCCTGGACTCCTCGATCATGTGTGAGCCGGGGAGCCTCTGTTGGTGTGAGCTAAGGGAAGACCACCCAGCTGCAGACTACAAGTCTCTACAACTGCAAAGAATCATGGGTAGCCAGACTAGCTTTTCAGAGTTCACATGGGCAGAGGGGCTCTGAGACTAGAGCCATCGTGGCCAATGGGCAAGGCTGGTGACACAAAGTGAGCAGCTGGACTGTGGCCTCTTGCCTGGCCTTAGCTGGTGAAGGCTTCTCTCCATGGAGGTTTATGTGTCTTCCTCCTCTTCAGAGTCAAAACTGAATACTGTACCCTCAAAAGTGAGGTCAAATCTTTGCTATCATGTGGGCAGTGGAACCATTCTGAAAGCAGAGGTCCATGGCTTAAACACCATATGCAACAGAACACGCTATACCTTATATGAGCCCTAGCTCCAGACTTGCAAAGGCTGGGCTCTAGAACAACTGAGTAGAAAGATTTTCTGAATGATTCAAACAAGTCCACTGGTAAATACAAAGCCTGTAGGTATTGAAGCAGGGCTGATATCATGGCTGACCAATGCATTTTGAAGTTTCTTTGAAAAAATGAACACAAGCTGGGCATGGTGGTGCATGCCTGTAATCCCAGTACTTGGGAGGCTGAATCAGGAGGATTTCCATAAGTTTGAGGCCAACCTGCACTATATAGTTAATTCAGGGGCAGCCTGAACTATACAGCAAGACCCTGTCTAAAACAACAACATCAAACAAAATGAACACAGATGGTTGAGGAGAGAAATCATTTTTACCCCATGGAATCTATATTGAGGAATAAGGGGACACACAAAACATTTTCAAATTTTGACTCTATGGCCTGAGACTTCTAAGGGATTAATGACTAAGGGTAACAAGACAACTGATGAAGGAAATTTCTCTTTATAGAAGCAGACTAGCTATGAAATGAAAATAGACTAATGGAAATAGAATGTCTCTATTTTGTAACTGTTAATTAAGTGGATGAAACAGTAGATTCAGGTAATGATATTCAGTGGCAGCTAATATCACACCCACAAAAGTACAGCCATGATATGCATCCTGGTGGAAACACAACACAACCTATGGCATTATTTGAAAGAAAAATCCCACAAAAATCCTTGAATTCAGTGAAGCTCTTCATCTAACTACCAATTTAGAGAAAACACAGGGGACAAAGGAACATGCTTAATAATACCACACGGATGCAAGTAGTGAAATTCAGGCTGTGGGAAGCTCTGTAGTTCAAATAACCCAATTTCCCCAGTTACATGTATAACTACATGAAAAAAGACAAAGCTGCATAAATTGGTGACACTATATGGACCTCATTTAGATCCTGACTTGAACAAATATAAAAGTAGGCCTTGCCTTACTGGGGATGTTAACACTGAGAGTGAGGAAATGTTAACACTGAGCAGATATTTGGAGACATGAGGAGTTATTATTGCTAGGTATAAAAACGGAATTGTTATATCCAAAAAGAATTCTTATCTTTTGGAGATAAATGCTATATTAATTACAGATTAAGAAGAAGCTGAAGTTTGCTTCAAAATCACTCAGATAAACTGAGAGTTGACTAGTGGTGGTAAAAGCAGTAAGTATATAATAGAAACAAGACTGGCCATGAATTGGTCATTATCAGAGCTGATGGGTAGATGGGCATCATTTTGCTAATCTCCCAATGTTTGGTGTTTTTTTTCGTTTTGTCTTGTTTTGTTCGGCCTTGCCTTACTGGGGATTAAACCTAGTTCTTACACAAGTTAGGCAAGCATGCAATCCTTGAAGTACATCCAGGCTCCTTTAAAATTTTATTTGCTAGAGTGCCCAGGCTGGCTTCAAACTTGTGACTCTCCAATGTCACCCTCTTGAGGAGCTGGGCTGATAGGCATGTGCCACCATATCCAATTTATTCTCTTTATTTTGTATATGTCTGAAATTTTCCAGAACAGAAGGAAGGAGAGGATGGGGCAGGGTGGGGAGGGAGGAACAGAGAGAGAATATTAATCAGATGGTAATGCAGGGAATCAATAGAGTGGCAGTAGGGGCAGGTGAGAAGGTGGTGAACTGTAAGAGAATCACAGGGTCTGACTCCAAAGCGTGTGGCTTTCCGTGCTGGCCAGGCAGTGCATGAGGGTTCACAATTTTGGGGATCCTCCCACCTTCTCCTGGACTCCACCCCAGTAGCTATATGGCTCTGAATCTATGTGAACAGCTACCCACATTTCCAATTCAAAATGAGAAGGACCTGCCCCTCCGTCCCCAGAAGTTACCAGTTTACTTCTCCCTCTGAGGCAGGGTGCGTATGGTTCTTCCTTGGACCACATGCAGAATTCCCAGTTCTGGGCTCTCAGAAGATTAGTCATGAATCCAGAAAGATTCTTTTAATAGGACTGAGGGCAGCTCAGGAGCCCTTAATAGAAACTATATTTGAAATGCAGGGAATTGAGAGAAAGAAAATCAAAGCCTGAGACTGAACTAGCAATTAGATTGGAGACTGGAATATATTTAAGTCAAATCAATCTAGGAGGGTATTTCCACTGTGGCTTAGTTTCTCTCTCCCACAGCCCGTGGGCGGAATCATGGCCCTTCAGTCAGAGTTCACCACAAATATAGCAACATCCATCTTCTAAAATGCTTTATCACAGTTTTGCAAAGTCCCTGTGCATCCCTTGCTCCCGTGGATTTATTTACATATTGATTTACTCATTCCTCTCTCTCCGGCAGGCTAGCCTCTGGAGATGCTGGCGCTTTACTTACAAAGACACTGGGGTCATGCAAGCAGACAGTGAAGTCGAGGGAGGCCAGGCTTGGACAAGGGCAAGGAGGGACTGTGACCCAGCAGGCCTGGCAGATGCTCTTAGTCAGGGCTTGTGCCGGAGGGCAGGGCAGGAGGAGAAGGCAGTGGAGAAAGAAACAGCTTGGGAGGTGACAGAGACCCCAGCCGGGAGCTCCAGGTCTGAGCTCTGCGGGACCCCTTCAGGCTGCAGCCCGAATGGTACAATGTCCCCTCTGCGGGAGCTCTCTGCATCTGTTCCCGGCAGGTCCTTCCCAGTCAGAGTGGGGCTCAGTTAAAAGAGAAAAAGACAGTAAGAAAGAAAAAAGGAGAACACACAAGAAAAAAGGCATAGAAGAAATGAGCTGAGGGAGGAAATCTGTCCCCTGGCAAAAGCCCCAGGCTGCAAGAGAAAGCCTTCCAGCACTCTTTTTATAGATGGCTTTCTTTGTTTTTTCCCCTCTCAAAGCTAAATGCTGGAACACTCCCCTTATTCTGATTAGGCTTCTTCTCACACTGGGCCCCCCACCACCACCAGATGACACTGTCACAGTGAGTGGGAGGAATTCTCGCTGGCACCTCCTCGGCCTAGGCAAGCTGCCTCAGGAGATGCTGCTCCTTGCCAGGGTGCTGGGCAGACTGCAGAAGCCCAGAGTGCCCGGAACTTGGCTTTCAACTTCCTTTCCAGGGTGGAGGCCCAAAGGCTTCAGTGTTTAAGGAGGACACAAGTGTGTTTGCGTGGGATGGGTCTGAGGATGACAGGCTGGTAGAAGATTGTCAGAGAGAAGGCCAGCCAGCTCTCTGGGCAGGACCTGTGTGTTCACATTGTGGCTTGAACTTCCAGCTGAGGTTTGAAGTTGGAACCAGAGTCTGTTCACTTCTTAAAGGGACATTCCCCATGGAGCACCAGTGGTGGGGGGTGATTCATTCAGTTGTCCCTGCTGAAAGCTCTTGGACCAAACTCTTCCTCCTGCCAAAGGCTGCATTCTTGAACCTGCTGCCTCAGAGGTTTTAAGGAAAAGTAGCAAAACAAACTGCATCCGGGAAAAGTTCAAACTCATATGTCTTGGCCAACATAATGAAAAACACAGACAGTTGCTTTAAGAGAGGGACCCAGAAAAGGGTCAAGTTCTGCTGAGAGAAGCAGGCAGCAATTAGACGGGAGCTTAGGTTGCAGCCTGGCAGCAAGGGGGTCAAAGTGAGGGTAGGACAGTCCGCATCTGGTTTCTGGAAGGGAACAGCTCGCTGCAACTGTGCTGAGCTGTGTTAGGGGGAAGAGGGTCCCGAGAAAGCCGAGAGGGACCGCTGGATAACGCAAGGAGCATGGCTGGATTTATAAGGGCATTGAGGAGCTCGGTGCAGTGTGTGTTGCTTGGCAGGACAAAGTCGAGGTTTTCGTGCTAGCGGAGGGCCCCGCCACATGTAAACGGTGTAGCCTGTGGCAAGCAGGGAAGATGTTGACTCTGATTCGAAGTCTGGCAATTAAGAGTTCTCACTGGAATGCTTAAAAATAAAATTTTCAGCCACAGAGAAAAATAAATGGTACTGGCTGCAATCACAGAGGCAGGATTAGCCACAAACCCGTGCATTATATGATCGGGATCTATGGAGACACAATAGCAACCGTTAAGATTTAGGGTCAGCCGACCTGATCTGAACACTTCTGAGAATGAGAAGGGTGAGGGACTCCCACTAAGCATTCTGGGCTCTGGCACATTCTCCAGGCCCAGCCCTTTCCCAGACTCATGATAATTTTTGGGACTGGGCATATAGAAGCTTCACTTTGATTCCAAGTATTTAAAATGTGCTGTTACTTACCAGTAACTAATTTGAAAATGGGTTATTGGGCTGGGGGTGTAGCTCAGTGGCACAAAGACCCGCCTGGCAGCTGCAAGGTCCTGAGTTCAATCCCTGGTACCAAACCAAAAGAAAGTGGGTTATTAAGGGAACAGGATGATGTATGCATGTCCTGTTTTTTTACTAGGAGCTATAAGTAGCCCACTACATATGTGAAAACTTTTTGTTAGAGAAGCGTACAAACTGATTAATGAAGGAAAAATGGTAGATTGAAAAATTACCCATGGCATCACTGATTCAGGCAAAGATCCTCATGGATACAAAACATTCCTGTGAACGGGTGATGGTGAGCCATGTATTTACAAGGTACCAGTGATCACATCCCTCACCACAAGTGTAGATGGGGCGGCAGGGGGAGATGGCACGATGAAAACTTCAATCTAGATTAGTGTCCCTGTGGTCTATCTTAGCGTCGTTAAAATAGGCTGCCCAAAATGACTTCCCTCCTGGTGTGATACAGCCCTAAGGACACAAAATCAGAGTTCATGGATGAAAAAAAGATTTTTTTAACCCAAATCACATCAAAGAATCAGCTTCCATCTCATGGAACTACAAGGAGGGGGAGGAGAATGTTAGGTGTTACCTCAATAAAGAAATCAGGCAAATCCAAAATGAGAGGTGTTCTGTATCATATCTTTAAAAAAAACAGTGTCATAGAAAATCAGAAGTAATGGGGGGGTGCTCTTCCTAGATCAAAAGAGACTTAAAAGAGCTTACTTTCAAATGTAATTTTGATCCTGGTGGGAAGAAAAAAGCTGTCATAGGATGTTTGGGAGAATAATTAAAGAAATCTGCATATGGACTTGATATTCTATGATGTTTAGGAATTACTAATTTTGTTGGGTATGATAATTGTAGTCATGAAGGAAGATCTTTAATGTTTTAAAGATGTATACTAAAATATTTAAGAAGTGTCGTGATCTCTTTAACTTATTATAAAACAGCCCAAAAAAGGTAATAGAGAACATATAGATTCTCCCTTATAGGTATTTGTGGAACCCCTGCTACAACCCTGGTGTACATCAGGAACAAAATAGACCCATATGTTTTACCCTCCTGAACTAGAGGTTAGAGAGAAAGATGGGGGAAATTTGTTTCTAGTAATACTAACAGCCATTATTTAGCTTTTATAGTTTGTCCTCCGTGTCTGCAGTTTCCTCACCTATGGATTCAACCAACTGTGCACTGAAAAAAATTTTAAATTGTTTCTGTACTGAACATGTACAGATTTTTTCTTATCTTTACCCTCACACTACATAATATAATGACTTTACATGAATGTACAATCCACTGAGTGTTGCGAGAGATGATTAAATGCAGATGGGATGGAATATACTGGTTCTGTGGAACTACTATGACATTTTATAGCAGGGACTTGGGCATCCAGGACTCACGGTATTTGCATTGGTCCTGGAACCAAGGTCCCATAATACTGACTATGTTCGTGCCAGTGCCAGCATTTAAATGCAGCTTGATCTTCTTTAATCCCTCAATGGCCTCTTATGCTTTGGCAGTCGAAGCTCAGAAAAGGATGGCTGTAATCTCAGGACACAGAGATGGCGAGGGGTTGGGACCTGGCTCAGTCTTGGATTTGCGTGCTGATCCTGGCCGGACTGTTCCTGGCATGTTGGCCGCAAGGACTTGCGACTCTGTGTTGTCTCCGTGTCGATTGCCGCAGCTTTTCTTCTTCTCATTCTTCTTTTTTTTCTTGTAACTGTTGTAAAACGACCCCATCATCTTGGCTGTCAACCAAAAGGAAGTGCTGTTACATTAACATAAAGGATATAAAAAGTAAGATAATAAAAACTATACATCATTCATCTCTAAGCTCCTTTAAAATGCCTGTTTCTCTTCTCTTCTGCTAAAGTCTACACTCTCATCTTCCTCTGGTTAAACCTGCTTCCTTCTCAAAAAGCACATCAAGATAAATACATTTAAGACCATTCAATTATTTAGTGCATGTACATTAAATAACATAATGGTATTATTTTAATTGCTAGCACTGGACAAAATAGTTTCCTGTATTTAAAAAAATCTGTAGTTTGCAGCTACCTCTGGTTCAACATGCTTCTAAGGGCTAAAACTGAACCTTGACCTTCCGCTGGACCATGAAAGGTGATCAAATGTTTATTACGTACCTACTGTGTGTCATGTCTCGCTACATTTAGAACATGGTGTTTCCTCAACATTCTAACAACTTCGTTATAACCAACACTTAGGATCCTGGCTCATTTGCAAGCTGGGAAAGGCCTCCACACTGACCATATATACCTTTAGGGCTGGCACTCTGTACCCAAAGGATATCAGGTTTAAGTGCTTCTCACGATGCAACACCTAGGGCAGTCAGCTGTCCTATCAGAACAGCAATACTGGGTCCCAGGCAGCTCCATCTGTCTGCAGAAAGCTTGGCAGCTCCCTGAATGCCCACAGCAATTTTACAAATGAAAGTCGATGAGATAGAACCCTGGGAAGATCTTTACTAAACATCTCCACCATTCAGTTGTAGGCTGCTATGTGGCATCCCTGTCCCTTTGGCCTGAGTTTCTGTTTAAAGCCACCTTAATTGTGGCTTTTTTTTTTCCTACGTTGCCCTCCTGTGCTCTCTTGATGTTAGCAGATTTCCAGGTCAGAGAGGGCCTGGAGAAGCTCAGAGAGGTTAATGGACTCCTTCGTTGTTACCCAAGAAGTTCTGGGCGGAGCCAGAAAGGCCCAGCTCAGAGCTTCTACCACCCTTTGGGGTCTGTGTCAGCTACAGCGGAGGACTGTATACTCCCATGTGCCATTAAAGGAAATGCTCCCTGGGACGCACAGGCTTTGGCATGTGTGAAATTTCACACCTCCAAGACAGCAGTCTCTGTGTCCAGGCTGCTTCTTTCCATGTTAGTTTTTTTTTTTCTTTTTTCTCAAAAGTGTGAGTTATTCTCTACCAAGACCTTTAGCATAAATTATTTAATTCCTTTTCCAGAAAAACGCTTCCTCTGTTTTGTCCATTACCTAGCTAGTAACAAGAGAAATTGCTGGGCCTCTTTAATAAAAGTTATTATTTTTCCTGATTACATAAGCACTAAATGTTTATTACACGAAAATAAAGGCAGGAAAATATACAGAGAAAACATTAAAGTGCTTATAATTCTACCACTAATACATAATTGTTGTTAAGATTTTTGTGGGGTTTACTTTTATTCTTTGTACATATTTAATTTTAGCACAAAATTGGGATCATACCATTTTCTATATTTTATGTAGTTTATATTGTCTCATTTACAGAGAACATTATATTGTGAGCATGTTCTTCTGCCAATAAATAGTTTATTCTTATTCTTATTCTTATTATTATTCTTGCTATTATGATTATTATTTTGAGATAGTCTCTCACTAAGTTGCTAAATTGCCTACACTGGGCTTAAATGTATAATCAAAGGTAGTTTTCAAAAAATTATTTCTTAATCACTGCATGATGTTTTCCCAGGTGAATTAACCATAATCTATTTAACCAACCTCTCTTTGAACATTGAGTTGTTTCCAACATTTTGGTGTCATACATATATACTTTGTTCAGCATCCGCAGTATGAATTCTTCTCCTCGCCAGAACTATTTCCTTAGAATAAATTCTTAGGGGAAGAATTACTAAATGAAAAGGAATGAACTCTATCAAGTCCTTTGTTCTCCCGAATGTTCAGTTGCTTCTGTCTAAGAAATGCCTTGAGATTTCCAGGAAAGTGGTGGAATGGTGAGAAGCAGAGGAACAACCTCTCTGATATTTGGAACCCCCGTGCTGGAATATAGCAATGTGAGGAAGAGAAAGAGGAGAAAAGTGGGTACCCAGGACACAAGAGAATCTAAAACAAGGACTAGAACCCGTGGGGAGAGCAAACGGAGGGATGACAACACAAAGGAGGGCGGTGGCAGGCAGCACTTTCTCCCTGAGCCTTGGCTCACAGCCTGGAAGGGGCAGCCAGAATGTTCAGAGGCACAGTGACTACTGACAACGTCGGAGATTTACACAGAGCGCAGTGCACTGGACACTGCGGACTCCTGTGGCTGATGAGTTATTCGGGTTCAGACACCCCTAAAGAGGGTGGTTGCCGGTAGCCATTTTGCAAAGAGACCAACAGAAGTCAGAACTCAGACTCCATCTAACATCTCCAAGTGTCAGGGTAAAGCACAACCAAGTTCAAGTTGGCAGAAGGTCAGAGAGCTGAGTTCAAACCCACAGCAGTCACTAGAATGTGGCTGGCTGAAAACTCAGGTCCTAGCCTCACAGCCAGAAACCAGAAGCAGCCTGAACTTCAGTGGAACTGAAGGCCATGCTTGCTGGGATTACCCCACCACCACCATAATTCTCCTGCCAGCCTGCTGGGGTCAATCAGGATCGATCTGGGCCCTGTCTGTTCCCTCTGTCAACTGGTGACAGAAGGGACATGCTTTCAGGGGTACATTTTTTTTTTCTGCTTTTCTTCCTTTCCTCATTTAAAAAAATTTTATTTCTTTTTATTGATTGTTTGTTCTTGTTTTTATGTGCATGAGAACATTGTTTCTAGTTTTTTGTTTGTTTACCTTATTCTGACTTTGTCTCTGTTTCTTCATTTCTTCTTTCCCTTGTCTTCTTTACCAGTTCCCCAAACTGCATCATCTTCCTTTGTCTTCCAGCCTTGCTTCTAATCCCTTTAACTTCTTCTATTTTTCCTCTAGCCCTTTTAAATGTTTTCCACTGAGGACAAAATCGCCAAAATCGAGGGGATATTTACCATACACAATTTTCTGGTTTGTTGTAGATTTTCTTATATAACTACAAATCCTGTTCATATGGTTAAAGGTGGAAAATTGCTAGTTAACGTACTATGTCATTTTCTAGGATATGTTTGATGCTACTGTTATTACTGATTGTACTACTTTATCCAGGGTGACATAATTATTATAATCAGTTGTTCTTCCTTGTATGCCAAGACTGAGATTGCCTGAGGGTCATAAACATTACTATAGTCCAGTGCCAAAGAACCAGGTGCTTGGCCAAACAGGCAGCAACTTCTCACTCCCAATAAACTGAAGAGGTAGGCTCTTGCAACAGACTCAAGACCCAAAAGCCAGCTACACCTAGAAGACACATCTGAGAAGTAGCCATTTCCTAAGGTTTCTCGATGCTACCAAAAAGGATACCGACCATAAAAAATTTACAAGCATCAATTCAGGAATTCAACTGAAAAAAATAAAATAGAAAATGAAATGACACAGAAGCAAGATGCAACCTCAGATTTCCAGCTCACCAAAGGCAAACCTAGGGAAAAAGGAGGTAGAGCAATTCAAAAGCCACCCACTTGGACTCTCTGAAGTGATAACAGCGGAAGTAACCAATGAATGAGGTTCTAGACAAAAAGTCATATCAGAAGTAATTTCTCAAATAACTTCAGAGGTGATGGCTCATGAGGAAGGATATAATCAGTGAATCTAGAGAAGATACAGATAAAAAAGAATAGATTAGAAAATGATACAAATCATGAACACTCAACATAAGAAAGAAATAGAATCCCTGAAACACATTCAATCAAAAATTTAGGAGATGAAAATTTCTACTGCAAAAATATCCAGCCAAATGAACCAACATGAGGACAGAATTTTAGATCTAGAAGGTAGGATTGGAGTTTGTGATCATAAGAAAGATTTCTTTAGAATAACAAGAGGACATGAAAAATCAATCCAGTAGCTGCTAGATGATACAAAGAAGAATTACATAAGGTTGATTAGAATCAATGAAAAAGTGGAAGTTAGTGCAAATGACATTTTTAAAAACCTGTTCAGAGAAATAATGGCAGAAAACTTCCCAACCATGGAAAAATAATTTGACATCTATAGTAAGTGAGGTACATAGAACTCCAATTAGCCATGATAAAAAAAAACTACTCCAAGGAATATAATAGACCAACAACAGGAAAATAACATGACAAGGATAAGTTAATACATATCATGTATAATAATCAATGTAAATGATCTCAATTCACCCATCAAAAGTAACAGACTGGGAGAATGGGTCATTATGCTGCATACAAGAAATACATTTAACTCAAAAATAAATTCATAGATTGAAAGTCAAGGGATAGAAAACAATACTATATTTCTGGGCAACAAAGGCAAGGCCAAGGGCATCACAATCCCTGACTTGAAATTATACTCTGAAGCTACAGTAATAAAAACAGCATGGTACTAGCCCAAAAAACTAAAAACACCAGACCCAAGGATCAATGGAACAGATTAGAAGATGTAGAAATAACCCTAAATAAACTCAACCACCTTATCTTTGACAAAAGTGCCAAACATCTTCACTGAAAGATAGCCTCTTTAATAAATGGTGCTGGAAAAACTGACTTTCCACATGCCAAAGACTAAAACTAGACCCATATTTCCCACCATGCATCAAACTGAAATCAAAATGGATCAAAGATCTAAATATTAAAAGAGAAACACTAAATCTGCTGGGAGACAAAGTAGGTAGAATTCTTACAGACATAGGTGTA
Organism: Dinomys branickii; assembly: GCA_004027595.1. Classification (NCBI taxonomy): domain Eukaryota; kingdom Metazoa; phylum Chordata; class Mammalia; order Rodentia; family Dinomyidae; genus Dinomys; species Dinomys branickii. Next base: position 97,989 of record PVLD010002827.1, read on the forward strand.
GGCAAAGACTTTATGAATGAAACTCTGATTGCACAGGAAATATTACAAAGAATCAACAACTGACATCTCATCCTCTTAGAAAGCTTTTACACAGCAAAAGAAACCACCAAAAAAATGAAGAGACAACCCACAATTTGGGAAAAATTTTTGCCAGCTAATCAGATAAAGGACCATCTAGAGGGGGCTGGGGATATAGCTCAGTGGAATAAGCGCTTGCCTAGCAAGCGCAGGGTCCTGAGTTTGATCCCCAGTACCGCAAAAAAAAAAAAAAAAAAAAAGAGTATAGGAATTGACTAATGTTAAATACTAGTAACCAATGGACATACACAACAGATAAAGGACCATCTAGAATGTATAAAGAAATAAAAAACACCAGACCCTCAAAATGTAAAGACCTAATCCAAAAATGGTCATTTGTAAGGAATAGAGACTTCTTGGATGAAGAAGTAGAAACAGCAATATATGAAAAATTGTCTACCCTCACTGATCATTTTTTTTTTTGGCAGTACTGGGGATCAAACTCAGGACCCTGCGCTTGCTAGGCAAGCACTTATTCCACTGAGCTATATCCCCAGCCCCCTCACTGATCATTTGAAAGATGCAAATTAAAACAATGCTGACATTCTATCTCACTCCGGAAAGAATGGCTATTATCAAGAAATCAACCAATAACAAATGTTGGTGGGGCTGTGGGGAAAGAGAAACACTTCTCCACTTTTGGTAGGAATGTGCACTAGTACAAACACTGTGGAAATCAGCAAGGAGATTCCTCAGAAAACTAAAACTAGAGGTTCCATTCAGTACAGCTTTTCCCCTTCTTGGTATCTTCCCCAAAGAATTAAAAGCATCATACCACAGAGGATATATGCACACCTATATTTATAACAGTAGTCTGTAATAACTAAATCTTAGAAATAACCCAAATGCCCATCAATTGATGAGTAGATAAAGAAGACATGGATTTTTTATGCATGGAATACTAGTTTGCCATAAAGAAGGATAACCTTGAGACATTTCTAGGTAAATTCATGCACCTTATTTCACTCTTAAGTGAAATAAATCAGACACACATGTTCAAATATCACATGGTTTCTCTAGTGTGAGAAACTGAAAGGGTAAATGAGGAAGAAAATGTATAAGAGACATTGTGCAACAGAAAGAAAATATTCAAATGGGAAGGGGGACTGGGGAGAGGGAGAAGGGGAAAAGGAGGGGATGAAAAGGAAAAAAGAGAATAGAAGGAAAAAATGGGACCAAAAGTTTTGTAAATGACAGGAAGAGGAGTTGAAGGGAGGGAAGGGGGAGGGCAAGGGGAAACAAGGATCAACATGTATCATGTCCAGGTACAAATTCCATGTGATGGATGTTATCATATATATACGTATACACACACACACACACACACACACACACACATATCAAAAATTAATTTTGAAAAACCTTTCTAAACAAAAAAAAGTCTTGTGTGTCCGTTTGACAGCATTGGACTATTTTAAGAATAGATCTAGAACTTTCCCAATATGGTAGGCATAAAATGCAACGTCAGTCTCATTTTAAGACTGATTATTGGTGAGCTTGATTATGGTACACCATATGTATTGGATGGGAAAAAAATCCTTGCATGTTGTCATTCTGTTTTATGGTTTGGATTTCCTCTAAGGTTTAACTATCCTGAAATTTCCTATTCTGAAGATCAGGAAGTTGTTCAACCACCATTCTTACAAAGATATTAATGATGGTGAATGTTCACATGTTGCTAATGATTGTAGACATGATTAGCTCCATTCAGTGACAATTTTATGGATAGAAAATATGCCCACAATATTTTTGCCAAGACTATTACAGTTTGGTTTTTTTGAAAAAGTTCCTCTGAACACTTTTACATTGGCTATTTTGCTTCTTGTGTCTCAAACATAAGTTTTCACTAAGATTCTGTTCTCAGTCCTCTCTTGTTTTGATATTAAATTTAAGTCAACAAACTCTATGTGCTAACTTGTACTTCACCAAAACAGAATAAGACGTGAGTCTTGGCTTATGGAGGCTTACGGTTTAGACACATGCCCACAGATAAAACCAGATTAGCATGTCTACACTGCCAAATGTTGTTACAGGGATAGAAAATGCTAGAAAGCTCCTGAAGGGTGATAGCAACACCAGGCACAAGGAATCAGGGAGGTTCCTTGTGCTGAGTTTTGGAAGGGAAAGCAGATTCTTCCCAGAAAGACTGAAAAAAATATTTCTGATATCATATGGTCTTGGAGAACCTTGGCACTCGCCCATCAAGAGCTGGGTCTCTGTTCTCTCCCTTTGAATATAAGTGGGCCTTTTTGACTGCTTGCTGGTTGACGCCTGGGTCTAGGTCATAAGAGGTGATGTGGCTGCTTCCCAGCTTCTCTCACTTGAGAGAAGCTTTTAGAACCACTATGTGAGAAATCTGGCTACCTGGAATACTGGGCCATAACACTGGAGAAACAAGAGCAGGGGATGGCAGAGAGAGGCCTAGGAGGCCCCAGCTATTCCAAAACCTGCCATTGGATTATTCCTAGCCTGGGCTCTAGATGTGTGAGGGAGTGGAGCCTTTAGATTATTTCAACCCTAAGTATTTGTCTGGTTATAACTATAGTCATACATCACTTAACAACAGGGACATGTTTGGAGAAACTTAGCATTAGTCTATTTTCTCATTTTTCAAATATCATACAGTGTACTTACATGGTATTATCAAAAAGCATGGCGAATATTTACACAAAAGCCAAAAAATTATTACAGTAAAAAATACATTGCCATTAATCCTCCTCAAAATACTTCAACTCACTTCAAACACATTTGTCCCATTGTTCCTGCCACTTTCTGAAGCAGTTCTGGGAGTACTCTTTCATGAGTGTCTTTAGCTGTGCTGTTAAAGCTACCTTGAGGTCCTGAGTCAATTAAAAATGTTTAGGCCAGTATCTGTCATATAAAAACGTGGTGGCTCCTTCTTATCCACCAGGCATGGCACCATGAGACTTCTGGTTCTTCTCCAGACTCAAAATGACCATGCAAAGTAAATGTTTTGAATCAGTTCAGGATGTTGGATAGCCAAGATGGCACAACTAAAGATACTCATGGAAGAGTACTTCCAGCACTGCCTCATCTTCCCGTCAAGAATGATGGAATAAATGTGTTCAGAGCAAGGTGAGCATTTTGAGGGGGTTAACGACCACTTGGCTTTTACTGTAGTAAGTGTTTTAAAAATTCAAAAATTCACTGTATTTTGATCCCCCCTCACACATGAACTAAGATGGCTATGATGCAGCTAAGTGCTATCATCTTACAGGACCACCTTTGTGTACGCAAAATGTCACTATTCAGTGTATGACTGAACTAGACACACGCTGAGCAGCAAGTACCCAGTGAAGCCCAGTGAGCCCTCAGAAACATGAGTGTACATGATAAATGGTGACTGCGGTTCTAAGCCACGAAGTCTGAGCCACCCAATAGCTGGCAAACGGAGCAGCGAATGTGAGAGAAAACCATTCCTGGCAAAGGGCACACCTCAAGAATTTTTCCTTGGATGCTGTCATTCAGTTTCATAACTTCAGTGGTCCACTCTATGTAGACAGTGCCTGCGGTCTGATCTGCGATCCTCCTTGTCCCCAAATGATGTCAATACCCCTAACTGCTTCCTAGGCCATGATGTCCGGCTGTCCTACCCAAACCACACACTCAACATATCACAAGGTGAGCTTAAAATGATCTCCTAAAAACATATATTTCCTGTGCTCAGTATTTTTGTTAATGGTGCCACCACAATCCTGTTATTAATCTTGGTGTTTTCACTGATATTTTCTCTCTTTAAATTTTACATCCAATCCCTTCCTACGTTCAGCAGTCCTCCTTCTCCAATATTTTGTGCCCGTTGTACCACCCAGAATACCGTGTGTCTGTACCTGTCTTCTATTCAAGTCTACTTGCCTCCCATGGTTAAATCAGTGCCCCAAAACTGGTCCTCAATTTCTTTGATTCTCTGGTGCTAGACAGTTCTACTACAAAACAACTCTAGTGATTTTATTTTTACTCAGAAGCCAGCAGTAGCCAACTCCCTTCCACCTAATTTCTTGCCAAAGTTATAAGTAAAGGAAGAAAAAAGGGAAAAAAAAAAAGGAAGACATCAGATTTCCAAGTTGAGCAGATGATGAAGTAATATTCAGCTGAAGAGTAGAGAAGGCAGATTACAAGTAGAATATTATACTTTTCTACTAGTCTACAATGCCTACAGAAGTGTTTCAGTAACCACCCTCCGATCCTCAAGATGCATCACCTGGCTGGGCTGTATGCCTTCCTGCTAGGCACCAAGACCCATAGATCTGCATAGCCTGTTCAGGTAGGGCGAGCACAGAGTCAGCCCTGTGTGGTGACTGAAAGCCAAGGACTGGGGACTGGTCAGTAATACATACCCATAGGTCTAGCCTGGTCCTTAGCATAAGATCAGTACCAGGGAGGTAACTACCTAAGCAGAGCACAAGCCAGATGGGTAGCAAGTCAGTGGGCTTCTGTGAAGCAATGTGGTTGGGTTAAAAGCCCTGCTAAGTGGCTCCGGCTCGGTCCTCTCTCTTCTTTTTAAAGTGGAGGCTACAAAGCACCAGGTCCTATCTTTATTCTTTCTTGAATGAGGGGACTGGGTGTTTGGCATCAGCAAAGCAGGGTGAGGAAGGTCAAACAGGTGGGTAGAAGCGAAGTGCCAGGAGGAAGTCTAATAGGCTGGCAGGGCAGGCCGATGTCTAGGATCAATCAGATTCCACGGTGTTGGTGTGTTTGGCATTGGAAAAATGAGAAATCAGCTTCCTTTGGGTGAGTAGTTTCGAGGGGTTTTCAATCTGACAACCCATGAGTGGGCCAGATTATGTGAGTCAGGGGCGGCTTGCAAAGACTCTCTGTGCTGACAGAGACAAAGGCTACTTGCAAAGTGCCAAGCCTGAGAAGCTCGCAGTTGGCAAGGGCTGTTTGGATGGTGATGAGGGCTCTCTTTCCCCAGGCTTTGGAGAAGCTGCCATGGCTATTGGCACCTTCTAACGGCTTCTCACCAGGGCCCTGGTGCCCACGCTGACAGCTAGGTGCTGCTGTAAGAGAAACGTGCCCTGGGAGCTGAGGCTCTGGTGGAACAAATAACCACAGTGTTTATGTAGAAGTGTCAGCCTGTTCTAGGCACCCTGCCTGGGGCCAGGTGGGGTAGGGTAGCCATTTCAGTCCTGCCCTATTCACCACTGGCTGCTGGCTACGTTCCTACTGTGTGCATCGTACGCTAGGCGAGAAGGAAAAGTGGAGAAAAGCAATCTCTGTCATCAAGGCATTCCTAGTTTATTAGGAGAGACAGGCCAATAAGAGATGATTTCAGAACAATATGAGGGAAGCACCAGGCAGGATAGCGAACCCTGACCAGGAGATCACTAAAAACTTCCTGCAGAGAATCGTGATAATCCACTGAACACAGAAAACCCCCTGTGTTCCCCAAACCTAGGCCAGAAAGATCTCAGCCCAGAGATTTGGTGCCAAAAGTCTGTATGTTGGAAAGTTAGGACACTAGGCATTTCAGGGAGTGACTCAGCCCAGCACAGCAGGCTGGGAGCTCTCAGACTGGCTGTACCATTGGAGGTCAAAGGCCAAGTTGCCTTTCTGGGTGATGATGCCCAGCTCTGCATCATCGGTGGGTGTGGTCATCTGGGTCTCACAGCTGGAACACCTGATTGCCAAGGTGCCAGGGCTGACAAGCATGTGGGACGTCAACGCTCTGACCCCCTTTCCTCTTTCCTACAGGCAGCCAGAGATAGAGACCAGATGTAGATAAAGACACACTGCTGCATGCTCTTCAGCCCCGGCACAGACTCTCCAGGTCCTTCCTAGCTCCTCACCCTACTCAGAGAAAGAGCAGTTGCTAATCTGACAGCAGAGTCCAGAATATTGGACAGCTCTGAACTGGCTAAGTCTCTGGGTTTCCTCTCTTTAAAGGCACCTGCCTGGTTTCACTTTCTTTCTTCTACTTAACTGTCTTGGTTTTAGGAAAGCCTTGGTCTTGAGAAACTACTGTGCTTCTAATTCCTGTCTGGATGTGGGAGTAGCCTCAGGTCAGTCTTCCAGCTCAGAGCGGCCATGTCTCTCCGGCCCTGAGTATGCAGTAAAGGGCATAAGTTAGATCGGCGCCTGCTCACTGCCTTGGTACATGAACATGCATGTACTGACCCAGATTTAGATTCAAGAACAGAGAAGTGGGAGACCTTGCTCAGACCCCAGCTATGTGATTCATTTGTCATTCATCAGTTTCCACCTGTGTCGGCTACTAACAATGCTAGTAAAAAAATGGCATTTAAAAATTCTTTCTGCTCTTCCTCCTTTGATGGGATCTCAAGAGGCAGGGAATGACTGACAGGGCAGAATTTTAGCCATCCTGGGTGCCTGGCTGTAATGTCATTACGATATTTATAATTCCTCTGGAACTCAAACTCCAGCCTGAAATGGGCCCCTGCAGAGGGAAGCAGAGCCTTCTGCTTATAGGCGTGTTGGACCAAAGCCCAAAGTCCTTGGAATCTTCCTAAGCATATTGGTTCAGCTTCAGGAAGCAGCAGGCAGCAGAGAGACTGGGCAGCTCAGGGCTGGGGGTGATGGTACCAGCCTCACCCCCGGCTCTCCAGAGGCGGTGACCTCCCTTGCCCTGCTCTGCTGATGCCAGGTGCTCAGCCTTGCCGTGATGGTGATGCGTTGTGGCATGAGTCTGGCGAGGCCAACTGGTCAGAGGGAGACAGGTGTGTGTGGAAGGGGCATGGGGAGGAATCATGCAAATCTTCCTTGGATTAATCTCCAAGGGGACTTTTACTCTTAGATGAATGGATCCTGGCCAGAAAGGTCATGGTGGCAGAATAATGGCCTCCAAAGATGTCCATGCCTCATGCTTGGAACCTGTGAATATGTTAAGTTCCTTAGCAAGAGGGGATTTGCAGATGTAATTAAGGTCACAGATCTTACAATGGAAAGGTTATCCTGGATTATTCATGTGGACTCAGTGTAATCACACGGGCCCTCTGTTAGTCACTTACGTATCGCTGTGGCGGAACACCTGAGATAAACACTTTATAAGGAAAAGTTTATCTTGGCTCGTGAGTTCAGAATCTTCTGGCCATGGTTGGTTGGACGTGCCCCTGAAATGGGTCCTACCCTGCAGCCCACAGGAAGGAGCATGGCCTTGCTCCTGCCTCCACGTGTAGTCTGGTGAGACCCACATCCAACTCCAGTGTTGCAGACTGCGAGATCAGAGACGGATACTGTTTTAAGCTCCCAAATTTGTGGTCATGCGTCACAATAACAATAAGAAATGAATATAGGGACGGAAGCCGGGGCTGTTACTGAATCACATCAAGACCTCAGGAATAGAGTGTGCTTGGTCGTCTGTACTTTTTTAAAGGCTAGAAGATGGGATTCCTAAATCACAAATGTGATTCTCACAGAAATGCTGTGCCAGCTGCCTGAGACTCTGGTTCTGAACAGGGAACTCTGTCTCTTGCCACCCCCTATCACCACAGATGAAATCCAGGCCCTTCTCTAACAATCCCAGTCCCAATACCTGCAAACACATGGTTTTTGCAGAGCGGTCCATGGGAAGGGAGTAGGTATGTGAAATGCAGCCAGGGACAGCATCCTCTGGAGCCCGAGGCAGAGAGTTGTGGCAATCAAGGATAGCATTTCTCGTTAAGGATGAGGTTCTGGACCCTGTGGACAAAGGTAGCAGGTGACAACAATTAAAATAAACAGAGAGGATTCTGAATGCTCCTGACACAGGGCAATGATGGATGTCTGAGGTATCAGATAGGCCACTAACCCCAATCTGATCATTACACACTGTACACATGTATTGAAATGTCCTGCTGGGCCCACAACTATATGCAATTACCATGTGTTAATATGATCACACAAAGAAAAGGAACTGTGTTAATTCCAAGACGTGGGATTAGCCAAGGATAGGCCCTGAGGACAGTGCTTGGATAACAGCCATCTAGAAGGTGGCCCTTCCCAGATAGGATCCAAACGGTAACCTGAATAACAGAGAAAGGACTCAAGGAGATTTCACGCACTATTTTTAAGCAAATGGTGAACTTGAATAGAACTGCCTTCAATTAAAGATAAGTAAGCAGGAAAAAAAGCTCAGCATGGAACCTATGCAAAAAAGCATCTATGGAAAAAAAAAAAGAACATAGTAGATGAAAAATGGATGAAGAGAATTCTTCTGAAGTTTTACTTAAGGAAGCAGAAGAATGTCAAAGCCTTGGACTAGGGAGGGCTGGAGTTCGGCCCCTTTTATGCACTGCTGGTGGTGACATAAATTGGTCCAGCCTTTCTGGAATGCACAGGGATCATAGGAATGATCGTTTTAAATGAGTGTACCTTTGACCCAGCAACGCTACTTCTTGTAATTTTCCCCAAGACAATAATTGCCAAAGCATGCAAAGATCAAACAGCCAGGACTTCCGTCTCGGCTTTGTTTATAATAGTGAAAAATGGATTTCATCAATAGGGTTAAATCATGGCTTGCAGGCATTGTGGGACCTCCGTGCACAACACACTAAATGATGATGTAGATCTTTATTTGATGACATGGAAATTTGCTGATGACACATGTGATTGAGTGCAAAAAAAAAAATAAAAAAGGAAATAGCCGAACAGCATGATCCCATTTGTGCAGTATTTTAATAGGTGTACACAGAAGGACGTCTGAAGGGTGTTCACCCCAACTGGTGAATTTTGCTTTATTCTTTGTCCATTTCTGTGTGATTTCGTATTTAAAATGAACACGAGTCTTTAAAAAGAATAAAGCTATTTTCAAAATAAAGAAGGACATGGTAGAACTCTATGTAATCTGTGGGATATAATGGGACCCAGGTGACAAGCTGGAAAATGTCAGTTGTGGTGGAGAATTATAAAAAATGACATAGGCATATGTTAAACATTTTGTTTTAATTTAACACATAAATGAACAGTCATTCACTATCTTTTGATACAGGGATACGATATCTTCATGAAACTAGTCTCGGTGCAGAATTCTTTTAGATTTTTCTCCATCATATTTGCCTGTATTTAATTGCCTGTATTTAATTTAACTTAAAAACTCATCTTACCAAATGAGGATTCATCCCCAAGACTTTCTCTTCCTTTCTTGTTTCTGCATTAAAAATGGAAATTTTTGCAAATTTGCTTTTTCAATCTTCTCTTTAGTGGAGGTGGCCAGGTAGCAGAATCCTGGGCAATTCTGGTCAATTAGCCATTTACTGTGGATCTCTGGGATGGTTTAGCTTTCGGTTTTGCTCTCAGCTGCCCGCCTACCACTAACATTGCTATTCTTTTACTCTTATTCTGCTGCTTGCGTTCCTATCCTCAGAGCGCCAGATCTGCCATACCCACTGGGCATGGCTGCCCTGGCTGGGCATCGCTCTGGTTTCTGTGGGATCCTCCACTCCACAGCCTTAATAAGGACCTGGCCTTGCATCTTCTGGACACCACTGTAGCCTGCATGCGTGACACTTGCTGCTCCTCAGTGCAGCCACCTCTGCCGTGCATGGTTGCCGCCATTTCTACACCCCTCCTGTCCCTGTGGGTGACATTACCACACCATGCTACACCCATAGTGTGTAGTGATCAGTAGAAAAATGGAGGGAGAAGGGGTCCACCCTTTAACTTGTGTCACTCTGCTAGAGGATCCCAGAATGAAAGAGAGCTGCTCATTCTCCACTGGTTCCCTGGGTTGTCAGTGAAAGAGCACTTCGTCTTTCAGTTTGTTCTCTTGCTATGACTTGACCTATGGGAGATTAGCTAGGACAGGTGTGAGCAGAGGGTCCCCTGCTATATAGGGCGTTATCTTTCCCTTGAAATCACAGGCTCCACCCGTGGGCTAGCTTGGAAAGTTTAACTTCGGGTCAAGTTCTCTCCTAGCAGGCTCCTATCCCTCATCCCCACAGAGTTCCGCAAATGCTCCCTCCTAAGTCCTCTAGACATGGGTAGGATTTATTGGTGCATATCCTTGAACTTGAACTGACTCCTGCGTTGCAGTTTTTTTGGAGGAGAAAGGAGGCATCACAAAAAGATTCTTAACTACTTTTATTTTAAATAAATCTTATGATTATAAAATTAAATACTCTCCAAACATATCTTAAATACATAGAAAAAAGGCATAACAAAGAAAATAAAACTCACTAGTAATCCCACTGCTTAGAAATAATCAGAAATACTGTCTTGGTGGTTTTAAACTCATCCATTAGATTATTAGGATCACATTGTTTATCTACTTTTATAGCCTGCTTTTTACATGACCTATCATTATATCAAAAGCAATCTCCCTTGATACTAAAAATTATTTATAAGCAAACTTCTAATGGTTACATTATGGCCAGTGATTTGTTTGACAGTCACAGAAGCTTATTCAATGAGTAAATTTTTTTGAAGTGAATGAAATTTATTATGGATATAGAGATGTTTCCTGGAAACCAAGGGCAGAGATGCAGCCAGACTCTAGGACTAGATTATGGGCTGGGACCGGAATCAGGAGTGGGGAACCCAGGGGGCCCCAGTCACTCCAACATACTTCTGCTTCCCTCTGTGCTTCTCCATCTTCTCTGTGTTTATATTTTGGCTTTTGCAGAAAACATACCATTGATCTCTCAGGATTTACATGTCCAGGAAATCCACAGAGAGACTCGTATCTCTCAGTTTCGGTTTCAAGTAATATTTGGAAAGCCATCCCGATTGGCTCAGTTTTGACCAGATGCTCACTCTGGTTGACTCAGCAGTGGCAAGGAGGGTTAGGATCACTTAGGAGGAATCTGGCTGCTCCTGTGTAAATGCGCACAGTGGGAAGATGAGGGGTTAAAGGTGAAGGAGCTCCTAGAACACAGGGAGCAGGTAGAGTCTGGTAAGGACTTGTGCATTTCCCAGGTTACCAAACTGATGTTTTGCCTCTCATATTAATCCATGCATGCAACATGATCCTGGGATGAGGGTGATGCCTCACCCCGGTCCCCCAGATCATACAGGTCCCAGGCCCTAGGCTGGCACCCAAGGTGCCAGTTTAGGTGTACAGATGGGCATTTGCGGGAGTGACAGAACTTTCCCAGGCCAGCAAAGGCCCTGGCTAGGTGTCCCAAGACCCAAGCAGGCAACCTTCCTCATGTAGCTCTCCCTCGGGGCAAAGCTTTTACTTATCCAGAACATGAGAAGCCTCTCATTCAGTAGAATTAATGGCTGGTAAATTTTAACAAAGGAGAGGAAATATATCTTTCCACCATGAATAACCAGTCTGCTGCAGGGGATAATTGTATCGGAAATAAAGGTTGGATTTTTGAAGGAGTTGGATGGTTTTATGATCATTAATAATGTTCACAGCCATGCAGGTGTCAATTTCATATTTCATGGTATGAGCAGATTGCCTGGAGGGGTCAGGAAGGCATATTTTCTAGGATTACATGAGTGGGTAGGTCCATTATCACAGAATTTTATCTTTTTCTAAAGCATTAATTATTGGTCACTGACTTGATGAAATGATCAGAAATGAAACAAAAACCAGTGTATTTACGTCCTTCTAGGGCTCATTCCAGAAGTCTCACTGACTTACACAGAGCCTCGAGGTTCTCTGGTTCAGTGGTACTCCCTGAATCCGGGGGGGAGGCAGCGGTTGATGTTGAGGCTGCTGTCTGCTCCTCCTGACTGACAGAGACTGAGAAATATGGGAATTTCCTGCCCCTCATGGGAAGTAATCTTTCCTAGAACTCCCACGAGAACTTCCTTTGGGATCCAGTGCAAGATTTTATCAAGCACCCCGCCCTTGTGCATGGGAGACTGGCATGCGCAGCTTTCAGGTTTTCGCCTGTCCCTGAAGAGATGAGTGGCTGGCGGAGCCAGCAAAGGAGCACTGCTGTTGGATGTGCACACACAGGTGTCTCCAGCCACCGTGCACACACCTGCTGCAACAGCGCTCAGTGTGTCTGCACATCCAAAATAATGGTGCCAACCTTGTGTCAGAAAAAGGGATAAAACAACAACAGGCCAGTTTGCACTGGGGTAGACTGGACAGAGTTTTGGAAGAGATGAGAACAGAGTGTGAACCTAAAGCTGGGGCTGAAATTTCCAAAATGGCGGGGGAACGGAAGACGTTCCATCCTGGGAAACCCAAGAAGAAGCAGGGAGATGTGACTCCTGCGTGCACCACAGTGACAGTGGACAGCTAACCGTATAGACGGCGTCTTCACAGAGCAGCCCTTGGCCCTGGGGCCCCAAGAGGTGGGCGGGTGACTTGGTCTGAGGGCAGAGGTATTTATGATCCACGGAAGGATTTTGAGTAAAAAGGTCAAAGGCAGGGCTGATGAAAAAAGAGGGATCTGCTAGTGGTATGGTGTAGGGCTAGAGGGAAATAACAAAAGAATCCTATACCTTGGATCCAGGGATAGAAATGACATATTCAGGATAGCAGTGCAGAAGTGGAGTCACTGTGCTCATCAACCCTGCTGTGCTGACATCTGAGCTTTTATGAACTGGAGAAACAAACCCCAAAGCATTTGTAGCACTTGGGTACCCCTAGATGCTAGAGATGACGATGGGGCAGGGAACCCCGAGGGACAGACACAGGATTTCATGATCACTAACTGTTTACTTAAATTTTTTCATTGCAATCAATAGCTGCTTTAGTTTAACTTTGAGGGCATGATTCTCCCCAGAGGATATACAGTCACATGCATTTTCTATGTGGTGCTACTCTTTCCACAGTGCCTCGATGAGCTGCTGTACAGTAGGGGAGAAACATTCCCTATTACTTTTTCCCGTCTTCGGTGTTGTTCTGGGTACTCCTCAATCCATCCCTCACATACTCATGTACAGATCATGCATTCGTCAGAAATGATCCTGGTAATCAAATGACAGCACTTTGCGTCAGTGTCTTCTTCACCTAAAGCACACATAATTATTTCCAAGCCAGTCAGTAATATTGCAGGCGTCTTTGTGGTTGAGGAGCTGTAGGCAGTGTGGGCTCTGGAATCAAAATCCCTTGGGCAAAACACTTCATCTTGCCTCTCCCACTTTGTCATCCGTTAACTGGGGACAGTCGCGGTGCAGAGCTCAGAGGATTGGTGGGATTATTAAGGGAGCTATTGATTAAATGTGCTTAGTATAGAGTATTGCTTGAATAACTGTTGGCTGTCGCTGCTGCTGTTTCTGCTGTGACCACGACTACAGCTGTCCACTCGTTACCATGATAGGGAGAGAGGTTCTTACACACACAGCTGCTTCTGCAGGTAGAGATCCTCATCAGAAGACCTGGACATAGCAGGCTGTAGCATGTCTTGTGTACTAAGCCCTGAAACATGTGTTCCTTCATTCTCCTATGTTTATTGTTTGTTATGGTACTGGGGGTTGAACCTACTGGTGCTCTATCACTGAACTACATCCCCAGCTCTTTTGATATTTTGAGTCACTAAGTTACCAGGGCTAGTCTTGAACTCACAATCTTCCAGTCTTAGTCTCCGACGGAGCTGGAATTACAGGCAGGAGCCATGGTGGATAGTTCGGTTTAGGATTCTTCTTGCTCTTCCTGGATAGTAACTCCAGGTCTTAGAGAAAAAGAGTTAGTTTCTCAGCTCGTTCTCTCCAGGGGTCTCTGGGGGCTCTCCGCAGGACTGTCCAGTCCTCAAATTTCTGCAAACCCAGGGCATCATGTAGCTCTGCCAGCTACAAGCCCTGTTGCACCTTTCCTTAGGGGTGTGGGTAACCCACTGGTCTGACACTTTGCATGACTCAGAGGGGCAGCTTGAGGCAGTCCCTGCCCCCAGCCGGACATGCAGATGCAGCTTTTTAAAAAATAAATAAATAAATAAAACAGCAGTGGCAGCAATAGCAGCAGAACATGTAATTTTTCCAAGACAGCCTGTTGGATCACCCTTTACAAGTTGTATCTTGTGATCCTTAGCAAACCTATGAGCTTGGAATGTGGAGCCAGCTCTATTAAAGTGGAGAATATTACTGCCTTGCTTGTTCATAAAATTGCTCACAGTAACCTATTCAGGCAGAACTGACACAAGGGAAAGAGGGAGAATTTACATCCCCGAGAGTTTATTTTTAAGGTTTAGAGAAAGGCTCTTGTAATAGATAAGGACTCTTGTAGATGCAGTTGACAAACTCACATCACACTGGATTAAACAAACCTGTAATTTATTGGCTCAATAATGATGAACTCAGGGGAATCTGGTCAAGTAGGCCTGCATCCAGGTGTTCAGATAAAGTTGCCAGCAATGTCTGTAGCTTTCCATCTTTCTCTCTGCTTTCTCTGTGTTGGCTTTGCTTTCAGTCTGACAGGTGCTCCTTGCCCTCTGCCCTCTGCCCTCTGCCCTCTGACCTCTGACCTCCATGGTAGGCAGCTGAGCTGGAACTGATTGGAGGAAATGAGCAGCACTGTGACTTTAAGGATCTGGACTAGTTGGAACTGAGCCACAATACTAGAGAAATGGATTGCCTGGTGTACCCCAAAAGGTCTGCCACTTGGGCAGCCATTCCCTAGTGGTAGCCAGAGAGCACCAGTCCCTCTGCTTGGGAAGAGCTCCTCCAGCCCAGGTAGCTTCTCTACACTTGATAGAGCTGCTCCCCTGCCAGGACCACATCATTCTCCCTGCATCCCTTCTCCTTTCTTTCTTCCAGTAACAGGCTTCACAGTGCACATGGCAGCCCAGCAAGAAAACATAGCTCCCAGCCTTCCTTGCAGCTAGTCACACCCACATGACCACATTTTTGCCCCGTGAGATGTGAGCAGAAGTGACATACACCACTTGGAGCAGGGAGGATGCTGATTTTAAAACAGTTGTGTTTCTCTTTCCCAATTCCCTCCTTTTTTCATTTTTTCTTTTTCGGATGGGAAAGAATGACGCATAGGTCCAATGCCTCGCATCCAGAGATGGAAATCACGTGTTCTGGACAGCACTGGAGAAGTGGAATCGCTATGCTCATCAACCCTGCTGTGCTGACATCTGACCTTTTATGAACCAGAAAAACAAACCCAAAAGCACTTATAGCACTTGGATATTCCTAGATGCTACAGATTACGAGGGGGGAGGGAGCCCTGGAGGGACAGACACGGGTAATACAAGCACATGGCTGTCCATTCGCTATTGAAATAGGCCAATTCTGCCATATTAACAAGCACCAACAAAAATTCTGGTGCCTATTTCTTATCTAAGGGCCAGGTCAGTACTGTTTCAGGCTTGGTACCATCCTATAGACCTCTAAGCAATCTCTAAGCCTTTAGAACAAATACGGTACATAGAAAACCTTTTGTTTGTAATGCTTTAGAAAATAAAGGAGAATCTGAATCTGTTTATTCAAAAGTCAGGTGATGAAAGTTCAACAGTTCCGAGAAATCAGAACTTTGAAGTAACCAGGTGAATGTGAAGCCCCTTGGGATCCCCCAGGAACCCTGGGAAAGGCAGTAAATTTTCAATGGTACGTGGAATGGAGGCTTGAGCAAATGTAATTGTCCCCTAGCAGAGAAGGATTCTAGAAGACTGAAGATCGCAAGGTTAATATAACTAAAAACATGCTAATTGACTTTTAAAAACCAGAAACCTATAAAGGAGTAAAAATTGCCAGCACAGCATTTCCATCCATTTGGTGTAATACATCCATGCATTAAAAAGTAAACGCACACACTGGCCCCTCCAACTTTCCCTTCTGCAGTTGCGACTGATGGTCCAGCTTTTAGAATAATGCAGTACATGGAGTCAGAAGCCCAGAGATCCATAAACCATCCAGACATCTAATAGTGCTTTAAAAGGGGCCCTGACGCTGGAGGGTAAGTGGCCAGTAATGGCTGAGCTGGGTACAGAGGGGGAGGAGAGAGGGCCCAGGGCTTTGGGGGAAGAAAGTGAAGCAGGAGTGTAAGGAGAATTTTTATAGTAGCTATAAAAGCAATCCCCGTGCACACACAGCTCAGTTTGGAGTTGGCCAAATAAACTCAGGCCTCTTGCAGTGCACGTGGCCGGCCTTGGCTTCAGTTCTGGCAGCTACTGTCCTTCAGGCCCAGCGAAAATGCTTCCAGAGGCAGAGGGGCACCATGTCACCGTGGAGCCAGCCTGAGGATGGCTCCCAAAAGGGCCTCCCTGTTACCAGGAGCTACAGGCAGCAGGCAGTCCTCCTGGTCAATGGGCTCCTGGCAGGTGATTATTACTATTCAGCACCAGCCCTTGGCTCCTTGGAACCGAACAATGGTGTAGACTTCAGAGTGCAGGCCACACTCTGCCGACGTGGAAGGGGCTGTCTGTCCTTGCAAAGTGCGGTGATTTAGGGCTACTGACCCTGCAGCCCATTCCCATAGGAGCTCCAAATGGAAATGCTCACCCATCAATACTCCCTAAACTCCTGACTCTTAGCCGGTCACCAGTGACAAATGGAAATCTCGTGCCCAGGCTCTGCTCGGAAGCAGTCAGCCCACACTTCCAGCTTTCCTTGCAACTCCCGCTTTCGATGCACTAGGAGCAGAAGGCCAGTTCAAGGCTGATCAATGTTCAACCACCGGCTCTCTAGGGGACAAAAGCCCTGATTTGTAGCATTTGCTACTTCCATCGGAATAAATACTCCCACTAGCTGCCAAGTTATACTACTGGACCCAGAGCTGGGAAGAGTGAGCTCTATCCTACAACAGCTGGAAATAACCCCAGGATCATAGATAACAGTAGACTGCAGTAAAAATTAAGGAAGCCGTGTGCTTTGGGAGTTTATCACCATTGCCTCTGATATCATTTACTTTTAAATTTATATAACATAATTTTTAATAATTGTCATGTTTAACAATGGGCTTTCAACATTTCTAACATACTATCACCTATGAGTGAGTATGCTAGACAGCACAAGCACACCACTGGCTGGGCCCTGGGGTCTCCTTGCTTTAGATTCTGGATCTAATTTCTTCACATAAATTTCTTTCATGCTTCTCTCTCCTTTGTTCTTTTCTCTTCACTTCTCCCTCTTTCTGGGCTTTTTTGCCGCATATATTGAGCGCTCAGCCCCTGCTCTTAGCACACGATGTGTAGATGGAGACGCCCTTTGTGGGGGAGACTTCCAGTGTTCACCTATCCCAGCAGGAGGATGGCACTTTTGTTCCTTCAGAAGCAAAGCAGAACCCGTTGACCAGCTCCGGTCCCTGGGCTGTGAATCCGTGTGACACGTGTTACTTCTAGACTGCAGTGTTCATTGGTGACGTGATCTTGAAAACGGTGGATTGGCACGAACAAGAAACAGGCCTCAGAATTTTTGTCGTTGCGTGCTAACGTGGCAGAACTCGGCCTATTTCAATAGTGAACGGCCGGCCGTGTGCTTGTATTACCCGGAAATCGCGTGTCTGTCCCTCAAAGGCTCCCTCCCCCATATAATCTCTGGCATCTAGGAGTATCCAAGTGCTACAGGTGCTTTTGGGTCTGTTATTCTAGTTCAATAAAGTTCAGAGGTCAGCACTACAGGGTTGATGAGCATAATGATTCTACTTCTCCAGTGTTATCCTGAATATGGGATTTCCACCTCTGGATGCAAGGTATTGGACCCACGTGTCCTTCTTTCCCATCCGGAAAAGAAAAACTGAAAAAAGGAGGGAGAATTGTGTTTCCCTTTCCCAGACACCTGGCCACTCACTGTCTTGCTTTGTGCATGTCCTAATGACCCCTCAAGACTACTTAAGACCTTAAGGTTCTATGCATATCATCACGGAGGCCCCAAACCCAAGTATCTCTTTGAGAAACCTTTCCCACCCACCCTAAATAACCCTTACCTTACCTCCTAACTACGGTATATTACATTAACCTGTTTTCCTTTTTTCGTGGGTTGAGAAGCACTTACACTGACTGATGTGCGCAGTGGGTTTGCTAACTAGGAGACGGGCCCCACAGTGGCAGGGTGTTTGGGTGTTTTAGTCTCTCTTGTGACCCCAGAGCCTGTGCGTGAGAAAGTAATGGGGGTGAAGGTGGAAGAGAGGGAGCAGCCCACCCCAATCTGCTGAGTTCTGGGAGGACCCGGGTCAGGAGCACCCACCAAAGCATTTTTAAAGAATAATATGGATGTATCTGCTAGAGCTACTACAGGTACACATGCCAAGTGACTCAGACAGGAAACGCTGGGTGAAAAGGAAAGGCAGAAATAATCAAGATGTGCATCATTTTCCACATGCCCATGTCAAACATGAAATTACGAAAACTGGTGTTCACAACGTTCACATTCTGCCCGTGGCAGGCCTTGGCATGGGTGACACCAGTCTCAGCCTCAACTGGAAGCAGAACACTGAGTGGGTGTGGCCCAACTGTGAATTCCCAAATTCAGTGCAAAGACAAACCCTGGGGATTTTCCCTCAGGCTCCTTGGTTTGTTTGTTTTGTTTTGTTTTTTTTACCAAAAAATAAAAACAGTCACCAAAAGCAAGACAAAACCAACCAAACAACTAAAGAAGAAATCAGCAAAGTGTTTTTCCTTTTCCTTTTCCAAGCTCTCGCCAAGGCATATCACCTCGGTGTCGTCCTTGCCATGTGCCTTGCTGTCAGCCACCTGAGGTGCTGGGGGAACGTAGGCAGCTTTCCTAACCGAGCAGAATTCCAGTCTTCTCAGGGGCTCTGAGACTTCTTTCCAGGAGCAGTCCCCTTCTGCTGCTCTCTTGGGGGTTTCCTCTATGAAAAGAAAGGTTCTGTTTCTCACAAGAAGCTGACATTCAAGCCAAGGGAAGGAGATATTAGGCGCTGCAAATGAGTGGCAATGGCCCCTCTGAGCTTTGTAAATGCCACATCCCCTCTCATGAACGGCCATGCGCCTCCACTTTGGCCTGCCCTGTCAGAAATGAAAATTTTTCATCAGGGTGGAGGGTGGGTGGCAGAAGGGAATGGAACAAGGTATTTTAGGGTGCTGCCAAGAGTCCCACTGGAACAGCAAACACAATCACCTCCCTTTGTCACTTTTTAAAAATAAAAAGTAACATTTGAAGCCATAATTTATCCTGTTGGTATTTAATTTATTTACTGGTTTAGGTCAGGAGAGGTAATTTTAGTCACATTCATCCAGTGAACTTGTGAGTTATGGGAAGAAAGAAAACAAACTTTCTGTTACCAGAGAGAGCCTGCATGCAAACACACACACACACACACACACACACACACACACACGTGCACACAGACAACTGTAAACACACACAACTATAGCAAGTCAAACAGAAACGTGTCATTTAGGAAGAAAACTCATTCTTTAAGCTGTGTGAATATTATTTAAAATAATACAAGTAGAAGAAATTTAAATACAATATTTTAAACATTTTCCCACAGGATAAAATAAAGTATGCTAGGACATCTGGAAATTGGCTTTTTGCTGAACAGTTCATGAGTGAAGACCCGCTATTTATGCAATTAGCATTTCTACTGAGATGGAAAATATGGACCCAAATGAGCTTGGATGAAATCCTGAGGTTGGACAGAGAGCTACAGCAGATACAACCCAGGGTGTCAGCAGGAGGAGGAAAATGAGCTAAGGAGACCTTTACAGGGTGAATGACCAGAAGTTTCTTGAACAAATGGAGTGAAAAAGAAAAACAAGTGTTTATGATAGAATATCATCAACTGATGAGAAAAATCAAAATCTACAAGCAAACATTTGTTGAATGAATGAATGAGCAAAGAGTTAGAAGGTAGAAGGCAGTATCCCTCTGAGGCGCTGGCTTGCTGGGGTGGGCCATCTTCTGAGAAATGACATGATTTCTCTGGAAGATCACATGCAGACCCTGACTCCAGCACCTTTCTCTACTCACAAATGTGTCCTTTCCAGCCTTTAAAAGAAATGAATATAATTCGAAGGGGAAATTGGGTGGAGGAATCTCAGGAGTTAACAGAGTCCATGCTGGGCTATTATGCACCATCTCTGTGCAGGAGAGGACAGCACTCCTGAAAAGCAAGACTGTGGGTGGCCAGCTCTGCCAAGATCTGGATCACAGAAACTCACTTCCTGCACCCGGTGCCTGCTTTAGGCTTGAGTTCTGTGGGCAATCACGTCTGATCTGACAACTGAGCCGTCCACAATCTGAAAACAATCACCTAGCATGTGACGGTTTTGTGACAGTTTTGTGGCTTAGTGCTATCTAATCCTTTCTTCTGTGTTTTCTGCTATTAGCAAACCATGGGCACAGTAGCACTTACGACCACAAACTTAGTGGAATAACACAAGGTTAGAAGTCAGTTCTAACCTTGTTCCAGAGGCCAGAAGTCCAAAATCAAGGTATCAGCAGGCTACACTCTCTGAAACTCCAGAAGAGAATCACTGCTGGTCTCTCACGGCTCCTGGCGGTTGCCAGTCATCCTGGGTGTCCCTTGGCTTGTGGCCCTGTGATCCAGTTTCCCCCTCTGTCTGCACATTACCTGCTGCTCTTCTGTCTCCCTCTCTCCCATGTGTCCATTCAGAGGATGTTTGCTCTGGATTTGGGGCTCACCTGAATACTGCACAGTGAGCTCCATGTTTGAAGATATTAAACTTCATTATACGGACAAAGAGATTTTTTGCTAAAGAAGGTCACACTGGCAGACTCCAGGGATTAGGATGCAAACATACCATGGCCTGCTATAGACCCCCGTCGTGGAATAGCCCATGGGTGCTGGAAAACATTTGCAAGGGCTAATCTTGAGCAAATGTTGTGGATAGCATGTTTGAGAGAAGAGAATGCAGTGGAAGTCCTCCAGAAATGGGAAGAAGGTGGCTCCAAGTTTCAGCAGAAGAACAGAGGTTATATTTTAAAGTACATTTAGGGGCTGGGGATATAGCTCAGTGGCATAAGAGCCTACCTAGCTAGTGCAAGGTCCTGAGTTCGATTCTCAGTACAAAAAGAAAAGAAATACACTAAAGTACATTTAGGCTTTTCTCTTAGGCTTCCTGCATGAGTATGGACCTTTCAGTGTCTGCTAAGTAAAATCAGAACTATCTCAGCTTGATTGAAAGTCACGGTCACTTAACTATGAAATCATTTCAACCCCACCTAGCCTCCCTCGTCTGACCCCATCTCATGCAGGGGAGGATTTAGCAGCTTGTGGGTTTTTGAAATGTCAGAGGCTCCGTTCTTTGGAGAATAGGTGTGTAGCTGGGGGTGAGTAAAGGCACTTCACGCCACATTAGGCAGAGTGCACTAAAGAGAAGCTGATGGGAGAAGAATTAATTACAGTTTAACAATAATAATAAAAAGCAAAACAAGAGATGGAAATCAAATAGCCAGGGGAACAAATGGGTTTCCCGGAAGAATGGTGTCTATTCACCGTGGAAAATTTATATGTAGAATAAATGCTTGGGAATTGGAACACAGAAAAGACAGTCAGAGGCCTGCGGAGGCTCCAGGAGGTTCAGGCTGCTTTTCACTGAATTGTCTCATTAGCTGGCTGGAGGGGTAAATAAATTCCTCCAGAGTCTTTGTTGCCTGACAAGATGGAAAGCAGAATGGGTCTTGACGGGGCTGGGGTGGGGAGCTTGGGGGCGGGAGATGACCCTGACACCCTTGGAGCTCAGGGAAGGGCTGGGCCTGAGTGAGTCCACCAGTGGGAAAGAGCAGCGATGTGTCGTTTGAGGGCAGAGGCAGCAGCTGGGGGCTGAGCTGGAGGCCAGCGAGGGGCAGACCCCTCTCCCTGTCCCCACAGCTGACAGTCGGGAGCCACAAAGCCTTCCTCAGGGTGCCCTGAGCCACCCTCTTTCCCCTCCCAGCACCCTCCTGGTGCCCTGCTGGGAGCGTCTGCCACGTGTTTTATGTGCAACTTGTTACAATGCGTGGAAGGACCAACGTTTCTGAATAATTAATATTTTTTTAAAATAAGGGAATTCTGAGAAGATGGCAGAACTGACAATAGAGTTGCTTTGAACAAAGTCTCAGCTTTGTTGAGATGTGATTCACATACTCTACTGCACAATTCGCTGGTTTTTAGTATATTCACAGCTTTGGGCAGTCATCACCAAAACTGATTTAGAACATTTTCGTCACCACAGAAGGAAACCCAGTCCCCATTAACAGTCAGTCCCCATGTCCCTCACCCCCCTAGGCCTAGACGGCCACTAGTCTACTTTCTGTGTCTGTAAAATTGTCTGTTTGGGATTTCATATCAATGGATCATATGATATTTGCTCTTTTATATCTGCTTTATTAAACTTCGCACAATGTCCCCAAGGTTCATTTATGCTGTAGAGTATGTCCGAATTTCATGTTTAGCCAGGCTTTGTGGTGCACATCGATAATCCCAGCATTCTGGGAAACTGAGGCAGGAGGATCACAAATTGAAGCCCGATCTTAGCAGTCTAGCAACTTGGTGAGACCTTGTCTCAAAATAAAAAAGAAAAAGAAAAAAACTTTGAAAAGGACTGGGACTGTAGCTTAGCACAAAGGCCCGGGGTTTAATCCCATGTACCGCCAGTGAATGAACGAATGCGTACATAAGTTCTTTTTGAAGTCTAGAGAATATTCCATTGTATGTCGATACTGAAATTTTTTCATTCATATTTTATTGAATATTTAGGTGGTTTCTACTCTTTGGCTATTGTGAATAAGTCCTCTACAAACATTTGCATGCACGTAGGTATGTTGACAGGTGTTTTTGGGTTTTCTGCTATATATTCAGGAGCAGGACTTGTGGGTTTTACGGTAACTTTATTTACCATTTTGAGGAACTGACAGACCTTTCCAAAATGAAAGTGGCTTAACTTTTGAACATTACGATTTCTTCCATAAAACACAATTTTTAAAAAATATAATTTAATTCAAATTAAATATTAAACACATATTTGTATATAATTATTACTAATTAAAATTAATTTTAAAATATAATTTTAAAAAATAGACTTTGCTGCTAGAAACAGGGTCTCCAACATCCAGGCCCCATACCAGCTCTCCGGCAGACAGCCTGGGCATGGGCCCCTGTGTCCCTGATATACTAGGTGAAAAAGTGCGGTCACAAACTCCCAAGTATGAGGGGGTGTGTACAAGCTCCCGACACCAGCGAGAAGCCTGCGGTTTTGACAATTGTGTGGGAGGAAGAGAAGAAACGGAAATGGACTCTGGTGGCTCAGAAAACCAAGAACCCACAAATTGCCCTGGGACTCTTGGTGGCCCAAGCTGAGACTATCAGGAAAAGCTGAGGAAGTTTCACAAGGCCCAGTCTGCAAGGGCACCTAAGGAGGGTGCAAGGGGCTGGGGAACTCTCGGCTCTCTGAGTTTTTAAACGAGGCCAATTTTGTTCCAGGTTAAAGTTCTGCAATGAAATGGGCCTGCTTGGAGCAGCATTTAAGCTGGGTGTTACAGGGAGGGACATAAGGAGGAGTAAAGGGGGAGAAGAAGAAAATACGGGCTTGTAATCCCAGCACTCAGGATGCTGAAGCAGGAGGATCACTGTGAATTTGAGAACAACTTGGGCAACACAGTGAATTCAAGGCCAGTCTGAACTTCATAGTGAGACCCTGCCTCAAAAAACAAAGAAACAAACAAAAAGAAGAACAGAAAGTGATTCAGATAAAAGTGAAGAGCAGGGGAATCTAGCTCAGAAAATATTTGGCCATATATAGATATTTTTATGTCATTTTTGTCAAAATAGCATGATAGTATGAATCTAAGAAAGTTGTCTTAATCTGCCTTTCTTTGCTCAAGAACAAAAAAATTCCTCTCATTAAAAATGAGCAAGATGTGCCAATTCCCCATGATGAATGTTTTTATTATGCATCTCAAACATAGACTAATAAAAAAAATTTTAATGAGCAGCAGGAAAAGATCAAGAACAAACACAAAGTCACTGTAAGAGGAAAGAAAGTAAGGGACGGAATAATGTCTTCACAGATAAAAGGTTCACTAGAAAGCCATGCCCCTTAGGCAGATCAAACCTGTAACCGAATACATTAACTGAACTAAAAGGAATTAAGAAAATGATAAGGTAGGAGAGAAGAGCATAACGAGATTAGAAGAACTTAGAAAGGAAATCGTTTGAGAAAAAGACTTGAAAAGAGGAAAGGAAAGGAAATAAAAACTGTCATTTCATAAATGAAGACTAAAACGAAAGGGACATGTTCCAGTTATCCACTCCTACCTAACGCATTGCCTCATAATCTCGCAGCATAAAGCACCAGGGACCATGTCAAGCACATGGACTGAGTGGAACTTTGCCGGGGGACACGGATGCTGGGGCTCGGGACCTCTGGGATTAGAAAATGGCTTCTTTTCAAGATGGTTTCTTCAGTGATGCATCTCACACAGAGCATGGGGTGGCTGGAGGGAGGTCCAGAGCACCCACAGTTGGAGGCTGACAGGGGATCTACCTAGCGTATCATTCTCCTAGTCAGGCTTTGTGCTTGATGGCTCAGGTTCCCAAGGGTGAGTGTTCCAAAGACCAGAGCAGGCCAACTTGATCTAACCTTGGGCATCTTCTAGTGTTGCTTCCACTGCAGTCCGTTAGTGGTCACAGGCCCACCCAGGTTTAAAAGCAGGGGCATTTCCTTCACCTCTTTTTGGCTTGGGGGTTTGTTTGCAGTCCTGAGGATTGAACCTAGGACCTCGTGCATGCTGAGCAAGCACACACCCTCCCCCGCACTGAGCTACACCTCCAGGCCTTTCTATTTTTCACTTGAAAATAGGGTCCTGCTAAATTGCCCAGTGTGGGTTTGAACTTGTGGCCTTCCTGCTTCAGCATCCTGAGTAGCTGGGATGATAAGCCTACACCACCACCATGGCTTCACTCCACTGCTGGAGAGGAAGGGTATCAAAGAATTTTTGTCCATTTCTTCAGGCTTATGAAGTATAATTTGTATATAATAAAATTCACCCATTATAATTATGCAGTTTGGTAATTATAGACAATCTTATAACCACTAGTCAAGATATAGAACAATTCCCTCACCCGTCAATGTTTTCTTATGCCTCTTTGTAACCATGTTTTAGCCTGCCACAGAACAAAAACCACCAGGTCCAAGTGATTTTTTTTTTTCTTTTTTTAGTGTTTTGAGACAGGGTCTCATTATGTATTCCAGGCTGGCCTTGAACTCACTATGTAGCCCAAGCTGGCCTCTGATTTGTGACTATCCTCCTGCCTCAGCACCTCAAGTGCTGGGATCCCAGACATGTGCCACCACATCTGGCTAAGTCCAAATGATATCACTTGGGGCTTCTACCAAATATTTAAAAATTAGGTAATCCAGCATTACCTAAACTACTTGGGAGTACAATATAAAAAGGAAAATTCAAATTCAGTTTGTGAAATAGCTGTCATTTAATCCCAAAGTCTGACAAAGATCAACCCAGAAATACATACCAATGTCATTTGTAAATGTCATTGCAAAATTCCAAATTATTTCTATTTGCAGACAGTATGATCCTGTACCTCCCAAAACCCAAGGAAATCAATAGAAAAGCTACTATGGATGAGAAGGAAGAAATTCTACGTAGCAGCAAATCATAAAGCCAGCATACAAAAATCTAGAGCGTTCACATGTACAAATCAAACCAGCCAGAAGACATAATAGAATATTCCATCTGTGGTAATAAAAAGAAAATAAAATACCTAGGTATACATTTAGTAAGAAATATCCAAAATCTGCATGAGGAAAATAACACTCCTGCAAGACTCAAAACTCAGAAGACCTAAAAAAAAAGAAAAAAGAAAAGGTTGCCCCCCACTCCCAGAGGTAGAGGAGCCTAGAAGGCACACGCCCAGGGCTGATGAGGCCACTGGTAGGAAGGCTCACTCTCCAACCCTTCCAGACATCCCAGCCTGAGCAGAGCAACCTCCCACACCTGGGAGAATCCCCCGCTGCAGACAGAGGTGGATCCTGCAGTGAAAGCAGCAGTGGCCCTGGAATGCAGATGCCCAGGGATAGGACCAGGGCGTAGTTGCCGACCTTTGATGTCATTCTTACTACACAGATGAAAGCAGGCACATAGGCTTAGCTCAGTGGCTTAATGACAATATAAAAAAATCTCTCATTAGTCACTTCTGGAGAATGCTAGAGAGCCAACTCACTATTTTGAAACTGATGGCCAGAAGGAAAACATTCCAGCTTTTGGCCTCTCTTTCCTCTCTGTTCTGCACCCCACATAACCAAAAGGCTGGGGAGGCTTGAGTGTAAAAGCGTTCCTGCCAATAAGCAAAGAGGAGATGACTGAATTAGAACACCGCCCATCTGCCACCTTTTAATGATTGCAAGAGTCCTCTGTGACACGTGCCACAAAGAGAGAGACAGGAGGGGCTCTGCGGCACCTGTGAAGTAGTCCTCCCCCTAAACAATCAAACCCCATTTTGAGCAAGCTTCTATTACTAATTTGTGGGAAATGGGAAAGAAAGAATGTGTCACACAACATAGGAGAATTCAATCAGCAAAATCCAGACTGAAAAATTCTGTAGCAGCTCTGTCCAGTACAACAGTCATGGAAACCCCATATGTGACTAATTCAAAATCTTCCAGGAGGGTTGGGATGTGCACAAAGGTAAAGCATTTGCCTAGATTTGATCCCTAGCACTGCAATAAGTAAATAAATAAACAAAATTTTCTAGCCATCACATTTTAAAAAGTAAAAAGGAGCAGGTCAAATTATTTTAGAATGTTTTATTCGACCTAGTAACATTCCAGAATGTTACCATTTTGACATGTAATCAATATAAAATCAGTACATACCCTGCTTTCTTGTTATACTAAGCTTTAAAATCAGTGTGTCTTTCACACTGAAAGCTCTTCTCGTTTTGGATGCTAAATGATCCTCAGAAGTACTTAACCTGTATTTAGAGCTCATAAAATTTACAGTTGAAAAAGTAGAGTTAGATACCAGCTTATTCCAGATTTCCAACTTTTCCAATAACTGAAGTGAGGATCAATTTTAAATTTAAATTGATATTAACTAAAACTAAATTAAATTTAAATTAAATTAATTAATTTAAATTAATTAAAATTTAGTTTTTCAGCCGCCCTCACTGCTATTCAAACATTCACTGGCCCACTGTTGTTAAGTGTTTACTGTGCTGGACAGTGTATCTTTATAGGACTTTTTTCCAAACAGAAGTTATAAAAAGAAAATTAATATAGAGGGCAGACTGCGCAATAGATGTGTCAATGTATTGCTGGGTATGGGCCTTACTGGAATCTAGATTCAAAACAAACAATTTAAATAACTAAAAAAAAGTCTAGGAGATACATGTTTCAAAATAATCCAGATAGAGAGTAACAATTTGGGATTTTGGTAAAACAGTATTGGCCTTGTATTGAAAATTATCCAAAGCTGGGGATGATGGTGCACACCTGTAAACCTAGCACAAGGCTGAGGCAAGAGGATCTTTGCAAGTTTGAGACCAGCTTAGGCTACAAAGTGAGTTCAAGGCCAGCCTGAACTGCATAGTGAGACCCTGTCTCAAAAAGATAAAAAAAAAAAAGAAAGAAAGAAAGGAAAAAGGAGGAGGAAGAGGAAGAGGAGAAAGAGGGGAAGGAGAAAGAGAAAGAGAGAAAGAAAGAAAGAAAAAATTATCCAAGTTGGACGATGGTGAACTGGGAATCTTACACGGTCATATGTCTTAGGGAACCTGTTCCAGGACCCTCAAAGGTACCAAAACACATGGTGCTTAAGTCCCTGATATAGAATGGCAAAGTCTTGGCCCGTATAACCTATGTACATCCTCTGTATTTAAATTGTCTCTAGATTTCTTACAATACCAAAAGTGAAATAAATACTATGTAAATAGTTGTTATACTGTTTAGAGATTAGTGACCAGAAAAAAGTGTGTACATGTATAGTACAAATACAGTTTTTCTTTTGAGATAGAGTCTCACTAAATTGCTAAATCGCCCAGGCAGGGCTCTAACTTGCAATCTTCCTGCATCAGCCTCCCAGAGTGCAGGAATTTCAGTGTGCACCAGCACACCTGGCAATACAGACACACTATTTTTGATCTGTGGTTGATTGTATCTGTAAACCCATGGATACTAAGGATTATTTATACTGTTTTAATATGCTTTTATTTGCCAGGAGTGGTGGCACACACCTGTAATCCCAGCACTTTGGAGGCTGAGGCAGGAGGATCACTGCAAGTTCAGGGCTAGCCAGAGCTACACCGTGAGTTCAAGGCCAGCCTGAATTCCAGAGGGAGGCCCCGTCTCAACATACCCAAAAAACAGAAACCATAAAAACCTGCTTTTATTTATGTTTGAAATTTTTCATAATAACAAAAATGTGTGTGTTCATGTGTGGGGTGTGTGTAAAATAAGAGAGTGAATTGAAAGGTCTCCAGAATAGCATTTAGATCTATTTTGGGGTGAGAAAAGAACCACTCTCAAGATGATGCATGATATATGGCTACACCATACATGCAAACGCCATCTGTCACGTTTGCAGTATCTCTGCTCTTCGCCATCTGATTTTTTCCTCACTGAACATAATACATGATGGCCGTTATTTTCATTTTTGTGATACAGACCTACCTCTCAGTTTGGATGGCCATGACCTTCCATCGGACGGATGTGTCAGATTTATTCTGATTGACCTGCTACTGATTGATATTTGACTTGTTTCCAAACGTTCATGAATGTAAACAAGAATTGTGATGAACAGTTTTTCCTCAGACATCCTTTCCCATCATGCGGTTATTTTCTTAGGAAGTGTTCCAAGCGCTGGAACTGCTGGACAAAACCATCATTACAGAATTTAAAAGCAGCTCTTTGAGAGACGAGGCCCACTGCACCAGCCCTGGGCCTGGGGCCAAGGAATTCGTGGTTGCTGTAAGCTCCAGGTATTTGGTCCTGTGGGCCCGGGATACTCGGCTGCCCCACTCTGAGTGGAGATTCTGAAATGCAGGAACAGGAATTTCTAAGCAAACTGCTAGCTGATGCTGTTGGAGCGGGGAAGGCCCCCACTGGTAAGCGAGCACTTGACAACCCATCTCCTTGCCACTGTCCCCTAGGAGGCTCTGAGAAGTACTCACACCTGGCCACAGCCCTAGAGTTGTTTGGCTTGGTTTGGTCTTCCTGCTTGGGACAGAACCCAGGTGAGCATGCTAGGCAAACACTCTACCAACCAACTACATCCCCAACCCTAACCCTAGGGTTTTCTCAGTAAATCTGAGAGCACGCTGGTATGCAAATATACTGATTATGCGAATGCAAACATGAAATTATACCAGGACACGTGATGGGTTTTTTCCTCAGTGCACCCTTACACCCTCCTTCACCTTCTTGTGTGTCCCTTTCCTCTTTCCCTCCCGTGTGTCTTCACCTCCCTTCCATCCCAGGCAACCTCATCATTAAACTTAATTACGAATACAGTTTTCACTATGCTAATTTAGCATATGCAAAAATACCATGTATTAGATATGCAAATCAGCCAGGGTGCTTAATGAGCAAGCCGCAGAGACCAGTTCTGGTTGTTTGCAACAGAAAAAGAAGAATCTTGGAAAGACGCAGAGGAGTTGACAGATTCTGTGTGAGCTGGAGAAATCTTGCAGACACCACCCAGTCCTGCTCAGGGCAGGTTGTGTGAACTCAGCTCTGTCTCAACAGACTTTGGGGCCCTGACCCCAGAGGCCCAAAGAGCCACCTTCTGCCAAGACTCTGGCTCCCGAGATGTAGTGTGTGACAGCTCCACTAAGAGACTGAGGACACTTTGAGAGGGACCGGAGGGACCCAGAGCCTTTGGGTGCTGGGAAGAGCTGGCCTGCTCAGTAGCTCCCTGGCCTGGAAAAAGGATCAGGCTGTAGGTGCAAAAGTTCAGAGCTCTCCAGGCTCCAGAGTCTCAGCTCCTGTGGCTGGGGCCTCACCTTTCTACAGGGCTCCCCCATGTCCAGCTTTGAGGTACCCAAGGACACACAGCTGTCAGATCTTTCATTTTCTTAGATAGATTTTCTGCTCCTAGAAGTAACATAGATCATGGGCATCAGTCTGGCTACTGCTGGCCTTTTCTGAATCAGTGCTGGGGGTGAGGGGAAGGCAGGGTTAACAGAAGGAAATTTCAGGATGCAAGCATCAAAAGAGGAAAATCTTGGCAGGAAAAAAAGGTATTTTATTTCATTTTGTTTGCAACATCCCTTGGGGGTGCTCTGGGATAATAATGCCTTGGCAGAGGTGCGGGGTATTTCTATATGAAGAGTTTGCAACCACCAAGTCCAGGCTTCTTACAGGATGTTGGGGAACATAGAGGAATTCTGCTAGGTCATCCAGGAGGCAGACATCAAGACAGAGTTAGCAGCGCAAGAGATTTATTAAGTGGAGAATAAGGGGAGAGGGAACCACGGAAAGCAGGAAAGAGGACAGGATGCCATGCAGGGCGAGAGGAGAAAAGAGGAAGAAGGTTTGGGTGGGAAGAGTCAGGGCAGGTTTGAGAAAGTCACTTCTAGCCAAGTAGATTCCCACATGGGGCAGGAAATGTGAGAACCAGTGGCCGATGTATGGTCCTTGGCCGGGGCCTCCCAAAAGGAGCCTGAAGTTGGTTCAAAGGCTGTGGTGGACCCAAGGGACTGCAGCTGGACAACATGAGTAACCGTGCTCCTCCTAGCAGATGCCACACTCTTTCTTGAGGAGGCATGCACGTGCCGCACCCCCATGGCCACCACAACAGGTCTAGGCGATGTTGCCACTGACTAAGTTTATAATTTTTTAAATTCCACAATTTGTAATAGCTAAATCGTGGAAGCAACCCAAATGTCCATCCACTAAGGACTGGATAAAAAAACTGTGGCATTTTTACACAATGGAATATTATTCAGCTATGGAGAAGGACAAACTGGAGGCTTTTGTAGGCAAATGGTCACAATTAGAGACCATACTCATAAGTGAGGTAAATCAGACGTGCATGTGCAAACAGCGTATTGTATCACTAGTGTAGGAACCTGAAGGTGGGAATATAAATTGAGAGGTATGAAGGGAGACTGCTCAAGGGTAAGGAGCAATCGGGACAAAGGGAAGGAGGAAGGGAAGAGGGGGTAGCTGTGTGTGTATGTATATATGTGCAGGATGGCTGACATGGCTGCACTATTATCTCATGTTGTTTTGATGTAAGGAACAATTAGTGATTGGTTGTTTAGTCAGTCTTGTATGTCTGTTTGTATTGTCCTGAGCATACACTTTGAAGTTGTCAATGTGTAATACAACAACCATTGTTGGTCCCCTGCCACCTTATCTGCAGTTCGGTTTTTGTACTGTTCTTGTGCTACTGTGTGTCCGTTTCTTGGTGTTTTTTGTTCTTTTACTTTTCAAATAAAATAAAATAAAATGATTTTTTAAATTGCAGCAAAGCATCTTTGTCATAATCGCTTTCACCATGCAGAAGAATATAAAAAAGAAAAATGAAGATTGCTGTTATATCACTAGATACTATAAATGCTATTCTTTATTAAAGTAGGATCGTGCAGTATATACTGTTTTAAACCTTTTTTTAACTTAGAATGAAACAGTTATATTATCTTAATTTCCATAAATCTGCTTTCTAATGACTGCCTAGTACTCCTTCATATCAATGAGCCACAATCTATTTAAGTGGTCCCCTTTGCATCAACATTTTGGACGGTTCAGCTTCTCTGTAACAATGAGCATCCCTGCAATGATAGTCTTGGTGCTGTGTTCTGTTCTTGGAGGTCTCTAGGCTTCCCGAGCCTGCCTCTGTGGCTGTCTCTCAAGCTGCATTGCCTTGACAGTGAAGACGTTTTCTCACCATAGGGTTCCCCTGAAATGTTGCCAAGGATGCAGAGACACAGAAGGAAGGGTTCCGAGAGGCCTGGTAGAACAAAGAACCAGATCTGGCATCACGGCTTAAGGAAACCAGAATCCTTTCCTCCTGGTGCATTTCTACCAAGAATCATGGGTAATTTTTATTTTTTGTTGTACCTACCTGCTGTTTCATGAGATTTAACCCCTCTCTCCAATGAAGAGAAGTGAGGGAAAAAAACCCTCATGATCAAGGGCCATTGCTAGAGGTACACCATTGTCACAGTAGCTTTTCCAAGCCTTACCTGAGAACAACCTCCATCTGAGACCAGCATGAACAATCCTGCTGCCTTCGGTTTCCATGGTAATTTGCAGGATTGGCTTCTACAGTGAGCCCCCAAATTGTAGTCTATCCCTCAAGTCTGCTCTAGTACAAGGATAGAACTTCATGGAGTCACTGGTAAGGTGATTAGAAGTGGGGTGCTTTGGAAGTTGAGGATTAGAAGTCAAGGGAGCAGGAAAGAGAATACAAGCTACACCCCAGTGTCATTTTACCAGGTTTTCAAGTGCTATTTTACCAGGTTAATATTTTTCATCTCAGTCAGACCAGAAGTTTTTTCCTTTGCTCTTCTCCCTAAGCTTTAGGGCTTAGGTAGTGTCAGGTGGCAGAGTTCCTACTGGTCCTATCTTTGTGGTATGTTGTCCCCCAACATCTGCTGAGCTGAACATGAGATCTGCTGACCCTGCGCAGATGCCCGCTGAGACCCGTGCGGTCCCCATCTGCCAGGCAGGCCACTGCCCAGGCTGGTCACTCTGAAACTTTCCCTTCCTGTCTTTCCGAGTTTCCGAAGTATTCTTCTTCAGCATGTATCACTTTTGAAATTAGAAAAACAGTTATTAAGACATTGTTGTTAGGATATATGTCTAGTATTGCTGCGTGTTGCTCTTCTGTCTGAGAAGTACTGTACGGTAAGCCAAAAATATGGTGGGATGTGGAGTGAGAAATGTACAGGACCGGAATCAAGCTCAAATCAATGTCAACACTTGAGAGTAAAACTAAGACAAGTAGACCTGTAAACGATGCGAAACAAGCCCACCCAAAACTCTGCTCATCAGCTCGGAGTCCAGGGAGGCTCCCTGGCTGTTTGTGCAGGAAAGTGACTGGAGTATGGCAAAGTGCAACCAGAATTGCCCCACCCTGCTTTGTGGCTTTGTGGCTTTGATGGCTGCAGCAGGGTTGTGTTGAAGAACCACACAAAGGCTGGGTCACAGGAGAACCCTGCCGCCTTCCTGGAGAACCTTGGTGGCATTGATGTGATTAGGCACACACGCTTCTTGCTTCCTCTCCCTTGAAACAGACAACCAGCTTGGAGACTGGCCTTACACAGCCCAAACCCGCTTTGTCCTGAGTCTCTGACCTCGCCAAAGCAGAGGATGAACAGGGCTGCAGGCTTAGTTGTTCTGGTTCTCTGGGTCAGTTCCCTGTGATAAGGGAGCTATAGATGGATGGAGTTCAAACACTGAACCCTAAAAGAAACTGGCCTGCTAGAAACCTTTTAGAAAGTAGTATTGGAATTGGGGGTTACATTTCATAAAGCAACAGGTAGATTTAATGAGAAACAAAAGTGACCCACGGGGGCCATGGTTCCTGGAAGGAGCGCACCAAGCGGAAAGGATTATGGTTTCCCTAAGCCACAGTGCCAGACCTGGTTCTTCGTTCCACCAGCACTCCCAGAACCACTGGGCACAGATGCCTCTCTCTGGAGGTTTTTTTTTTTTCTTTTCTTTTCTTGTCTTGTCTCTGCATTTTCCCAACATTTCAGAGGAACCTCAACGTAGGACAACCTGTGTCAAGAGCCTTTAAACTGTCCCTGTTCTGATCCAGTAACTCTTCTACCCATCATGGTCAGAAACTCAGAAATAGATTGACACGTATCAGTTGTTGAAAGAAAAGTTTTGTGTTATTGTCTGTTGGTGCCTTTTCTATAAGAATCTTTTTGGTTTATGTCTTGCAGTCTGAGTAACTACTTTGCAGATAACGATACACAGTGTGTTAACTATTGCTATTTTCTTATTTTGTTGTGAAATTTTGTTCGTTTTCTTCATAAAAAGATAATAAGGGAAAGAAGTTAACTAAATCACAGTACAATGGTATCTCAGTTTTTATTTGTTTTTTTTTTTTTGTGGTACTGGGAATCGAACTCATGACCTTGCACTTGCAAGGCAGGTGTGATGCCACTGAGCTATATCCCTAGCCCCAAATAGTGAGTGGTGTTCCTGGGTGGGTGTGAACCATGGTGCCTCAGTTCATGAACTTAACTCTTTCCATGATTCTGGCTGCAAACTGAATTAGAGGAGAATTCCATCAAATTTCCCAATAAGGTCAACACTGAACCTAAGCATTGAATTTGATTCAGTTCCCATCCAGTTCAGTTTGGAAACAGAAAGAATTAAGTTCATGAATGAGGTACCACTCTATTCCCATACACTGGCCTAGAATGAAGTTGTTAAAATGGTCCTCAAAAAATTTTGCTGGCCAGGTATGGTACTCCGATAATTCTAGCAACATGGGAGACGAGGACAGGAAGATCACAAGTCTGAAGCCAGTCTGAGCAACTAAGCAAGACCACTATCTCAAAATAAAACTTTAAAAGGGCTAGGCCTGTGTAGCTAACTGGTAAAGCACTCGCCTTGCATATGTGAAGCCCCTCCTGGGTTCACTCCCCAGTACCACAAAACAAAACAAATTTACTGGTAATACAGAGTAGTCACAGTACAGTAAGTGTAAGAATTAGGATTTAGAACTATATATAGAATATTCATTATTTTAAATGAACACATGCATTTCCTAAGTGAAATAATTTTAAAAAATCAAAATTTTTTTTAGGTATTTGTGATTGGTAATTTTTATTTTTTTCTTTATATTCCTCATTAGAAAGGAAGCTTTTTTGTTTGTTTAGTGTAAAGATAGCTGTCAGTTCTGTTTTTTAAAATTCACATAATTGAATATATTTACTATTTTACATGTTATATATTATAGGATTTTCTTCTTTGTTTGACACCGGGAATCAAACTCAGGACCTTGTGCTTGCTAGGCAGGTGCTTGTGCCACTGAGATGTATCCCTGGCCCATAATTTTATTTTTTTTTAAGTTTAAATAATAGCCCATTAGATATATGTAACATGTTTTCTTTACTCATTCCTAATTTACCGTCAGAAAATAATAATAACAGGGAGGGGGACACAGCTCAGTGGCGCAGTGCCCGCCTGCCATGCGCAAGGTCCTGAGTTCGATTCCCTGTACCAAAAAAATAATAATGATAATGGTAACGGAAGCATTTAGGGCTAGATGCCATTATAATGTTAACCGTAAATTAATCAAATGGCCTATTGCTCTTTAAAGTACAAATTTCAAACAGAAAGCAACCCCCAACCCTTATGGAAGGTATAGTATGCAATGGGGGAAGTGTTAGAGAAAAGGCGAATGTTCTTGGCTGTTGTTTCCATCTGTCTCCTTATCAAGAAGAAAAGTATCAACCCAGAAAGGAGGAAATTGAAGGCCGAGATAAGAAGCACAGAGTGGAAAATTACCTTAGTGAAATATACAAATCCAACTCTGCCTGTCTTTTGGCCACAACATGAAAAGTTACATTCCATAGGAGGCCACTGTTCAAATACTTCCCAAGTGTTTTTGAACTGGTTTCAAATTCTGCTGAACCCCTTAAAACCACAGTGAAGGCTTTAGTAATCAGGGTTGTAGAGATGCAAGAGGGCTTAGGGGGAGAGGTCTTTGGAGAGAATGGTTTGTGTATTTCCCTTGCATCCCAAGTTGAGGAAGGGGCTTCAAAGGAAGCAGCTGAGAGCTGGGCATAGTGGCACAGGCCTATAATCCCAGCTATTTTGGAAGCTGAGACAGGAGGGTCACAAGTTGAAAGCCAGTGTAAGCAACCTACTGGGACCCTGTCTCGAATCCTAAAGTAAAAAGGCTGGGAATGTAGCTCAGCATTCCTTGGGTTCAGTTCAGGGTGGGAGGGACAACTGAGGAGGGGAAGCTGATAATACTCAAAAGTGAGTGTCCAATTCTTCCTCGAAAAAGAACAGGCAAGATCGAAACACTTGTGAAGCCCAGGAGGAAAGAGCTGTTTTGCAGAAGTACCAGTCACAAAAGACCTTCCTGCTCCCCAAGCTCACAGCCCTGTCCCGCCCAGAGGGGCGAGAACTCCAAATCTGCAAGTTGAGGTGGGAGGAAAAGGCAAAAATAGAAGTAACCAAATGCATACTTTTAGCAGCTCTAAGCTTCCTGCCTGCAGCAGGTCCAGGCAGATGAGGAAGATTAACTTTAAACAAAGCTCATAGTTTTGCTTCTTACGTAGGAATGGAATCCTGTTCTAAATCCCAGACTGCATTTGGCAACTACAAGTACTTATAAAAATTGTATCTATCATGAGTGATGAATTTTCATCCTCAGACGAGGCTGGACTTCTTGCTTTGCTTAATAAAATTTAAGGGACGAGAAACAAAATAAACCACATTAGTACACTTCTGCTGCATTAGTACACTTGTACCAATGACTACTTCCCTTGTTTAAATGAGTTGCAGTCAGCTGGTCCAGAGAGGTGACCGCCCTGGAGACAGGACACCAAGGGTCACCCATAAAATCTTTGCAATAACTGGGAAAATCAGAGAGTGGCCAAAAGGCTAGAAATTAAAAATGTTATCCTGATTTTTAAACAAGGTAATAGCTGAAGTTTACAAGTTGATTGATGAGTACTGCCAGAACCAACCGAACTCTAGAGGGGATTATTAAAACAGATGGTTCTCCGAGTACTGCAACAAGAAAGTAATGCTTGCCAGGAACTAGCGCGGACTCGCTAAAAACCAGCCCAACCTCATTTATTTCTATCTGCCCCCTCTTCCTCTTACTACTCCTTTGTAAATTCTGAGATTAGCACGTGGCAGAGTCTTCAGAAACTGTCTTGATTTCTCCCAGTCCTTGTGATTGTCTTATGCAAAGGTGAACACGGGGGGGCGGGGTGGGGGCGACAGGGGATGACACACTACACAAGAGGTAGATTTATAGTTTGTTGCCGGTAGTCCTCAGAAACTGTTGATTAATAAGTCATTGTCACCCTGGAAGGGACTCTGGTGGCATTCCCATGGGCTTTGTTCTAGTTCCGTCAGGTTAATATTTATTTATTTTTAATGGACATATAAACATTATACATATTTATGGGGTGCCATGTGACATTTCAATACACACACACACACACATTGTGTAATGTTGAAATCAGGTGAAGCACATCGATCTCCTCAAGCATTTATCATTTCTTTCTGATAAAAACATTTGAAATTCTGTCTTCCAGCTTCTCTGAAATACACAGCTCAATCTCATTTTCCGAGTCACCTTACTGTGAATATTTTTTATGAATAACTTATAAGACGACACAGGAGCTGGCTTTATCAAAAAGGTGCGGAGGATGCTAGGGCAAAAGAGACTGTGGACACATTTGAATAACTATAAATTTGTTAAGATTTGCAATCACACATGCTGACACATCTTGGCAGTGAAGGTTGAAACATCCGTAAGCGGGACAAAGACTGCTGAGAGTGGATTTGAGCACAGAGTTATTTTACTCTCAGACAGGTGCGCGCAGCCAGCCTCTGAGTCCACGGGCCACAGGCGCTCTTGCTTAAGGAATTCTCTAGTACCGCCCCTGCTTACCCACCTCCTCATTCCTCACAAGGACACACCCAGGCCCTCCCCCAAAAGGCCCCCAACATTGCCAGGCCAAACCCTCTGAGCCAATTCAGCGCCTTAGGACACCACGCGCACACACACACACACCGCTGCCCCCTTTTCCAAACCCCTACTAAGGCCCCCGCTGTGGCTCCACCAGGTTTTAATGCCCTGGGCACCCTGCCAGCTCCTGGGCTATTATGAGTCTCCCCAGAGCTCATGAACAGGGCTGGGAATTCCTTTCCCTCTTCCACCAAGTGTCTACTTGTTCCGACACCCTAATCCCATATATCCCTATGCATAAATATATGTGTGCTTCCCATTGGTATGAAAATCTCCCAGGGATGAACGTCAGATTTGCATTGTTTAAAAATTCAATTGCTCCAGCACAGAGTGGGGGAGACCTGTCTTGGCAAGAGCACTTATGCACCATTTGAGACAATTTGCCTAAGACCTATTTGCCCAAAGCGAATTTGCTTAAAGTCCCAGCTGCTGAAAATGTATATCCTAAAAGCACACGTGTGCCATTTATTTTTTTTTACTTTAAAAGTAAAAGAACAAAAACATATTAACAAACAGACACAAAGTAGCATAAGAATAGTACAGTCAAAACTGAGTTACAGACAAGGTGACATGGAATCAACAATGGTTGTTGCATTACATATTGATAGCTTCGAAGTGGTATATTCAGGAAAACAGATATAGACATGCAAAATTAATCAAACAAATAATCATCAACTGTTCCTTACAATAAAGCGACCTAAGTCAGTAGTACAACTAAGTTAGATATGCTGCACATACATACATACTTACTTACATACATAGATAATTATCCTTTCCTCCCTTTTTGGTTTTTTTTTTTACATGTGCCATTTATATAGAGTAAAATTCCTTTATATTTACAGAGCATCTACATTGTTTAATGATTCTTTCTATTTTGCCTATTTTTAAATGTATGAATTATTAAGCAAATTTAAGGTACTTCTAATTTTATCTCACATTTGGAGAAGTTATTTTTAAACTTACTGTGTATCACTTGGTAGTTTTTTTATAAAGTTCTACCTATCCTAAAGAAACAAGCGTATTTTTAGACACAGACTTTTTGGGGGAGTTGTTGGGGTGAGGGTCTTTTTGAGACAGGGTCTCACGATGCAGTTCAGGCTAGTCTTGAACTCACTTTGTAGCCCCCAGGCTGGCCTTGAACTTGCAATGATTCTCCTGCCTCAACGCCCAAGTGCTGGGATTACAGGCATGCACCACCATGCCCTGCAGACAAAGACATTTGTAAGCATAAAAAGTTCATACCCAATTTTCTTCTTGATAACCAAACACTGGAAATGAAACAAATGTATGTCTATGTGAAGATAATATTATGTGATACAGCATCCATTGTCAATTCCCTACTATCTTCTCTATAATTTTGTATTTCCTTATTGTTTTTGTGTTATTCAGGTTTTTATTCTTTTACCTTTAAAATAAAAAAAAATTAAAAAAAAACAAATGTATGTCAACAGGTGAACAGTGATAAACGAAGGTGGCGATAACCACATATGGGTTCGTATTTAGTAATAGAAAGGAATTAACTACAGACACCTTCAACAACATGAGTTCGCCTAGAAAGTGTTACTGAAGGAGGCAGAGAGTATATGGGGGAAGTTTCACTTATGTGAAGTTCAAAGATAGTCACAAAGAGTAGTGACAGAATAGGTACATTTTTCATCGGGAGGGTTGGAGGAGGAGAATTTGATAGAGTAAGGAAATGTTCTACCTTGTGATCTGCACAGTGGCTGCATATGCAAAAGGCCAACACATACAAAAAGCCACAGAGCCTGACCCTTAAGGTCTGTGCATTTTATTCTGTGTAAATAAATACCTAAGTGATGTGTTTAAAGCTTTATGTTTCATACAAGTTTCCACCCAAAAACCCACCTCTGGTTTGCAGTCTCGTTCAGGTAGTACACACTTTTTTGTGTAATGGGGATTTTCAAGGGAAATGGGACTTGGGTTGGTCCCTATTGGATGAGTTCCCCGCGTTGGAAGAGCAGAAATGTGCTGAATGTATTCACCTCCATACTGCTCAAGCTCCCTAACTCCTGTAGGTAACTCATGCTGGGTGAACAAACAGAAACATACATGCCTCAGAATACAGTGCCCTGGGCACAGGTAGTTGCTGTTGTTTGAATCCGGGCTTGAGCCACATGCAGCTTGCAGCAGGCCCTCCTCAGTCTCCAGGCCTCCACCCACACCCCGCACTGATCTTAGAGGCTGCCAGACACCTGCCAATATATGCATCCATCTCTCTGTTTACTTGGAGCAACCCCAAACCCACCATGCATGCTGTGAGTAAGCATGACTTCCCTGAGGTTGGCAGAACAGTGCGGAGATCGAAAGTCTTGCTTGATTTGGCACCTGGCTTGGTGGAGCTCAGGTCATCCACCTCCTCCCAGAATGAGAGGCTCATGTATAAGCAAAACCGCAATCCTCCAGTCTCCCTGCCCAACCATAATTCCAAATATCACCCACAGGTGAAGTCAATGAAACTATTTCTTTGCAAATACCCACTCATGGCTTTCTTAATATAAATATAGTGTTACCCTGGGGAATGCTTGGTAAAATCCCCAACTGGAGACTGGACGCCCTAGTTCTGACCATGTAACACTCTTTCTCTCTTTAGGGGAAGGGAAGGTATTAATAGATTATGACTGCTCTTCTTGACTCAGGTAACTGAGTCATGGTGCTCTTTTTGGTAAAGCATCTGCCTGGTAGCACTGAGGAGAAAGAGCGTTATCCACTAATCCTTTGGTTAGAGACCATTGTGTTAAGGAATCCTGTTTGCTTTCTTCCTTATCCCACAAAGGAGAGCCATGTTCCTTTGTGTACCAAACAAGGTGAAAAGCAGTTGTGAACAGATTGGATGTTGGCCCTCATACTGGTCCTGAGAAGAATGAGAGAATGACTTCTTTTCCTTTTATTGAAAGAGTTGCTCCGTTTAGGTGCAAGGTGGAAAGCATTATGGGTAATGCTTTTATTAATTTATTATATATATATATATATATTTTTATGCTAACTTTGGTAGAGACTAAATAGCTTTGATCAGTTTCTCAGAACTCACCCTGGCTCCAAGCAAGAAAGTCTCCGAGTTTAGCAGGCCCTGAAACAGATTTCTGTAGCAGTTTAGCTAATATCATTAGGCTCTGAGGGAAGAAAATGGTACATTAGAAAGGATGGAAGCACAGTCTCTAGTGTTAGGTTGGCCGAAGACCTGGAAAGACCTTTACTGCTTCTAG
Source organism: Dinomys branickii (assembly GCA_004027595.1). Lineage (NCBI taxonomy): Eukaryota > Metazoa > Chordata > Mammalia > Rodentia > Dinomyidae > Dinomys > Dinomys branickii. Next base: position 138,701 of record PVLD010002827.1, read on the forward strand.
CTTCAATTTCTTCATCTGTAAACTGAAGTTAAAAACCACTTCACCGAGCCATTATGCAAGTTCAATGAGATAATAGTGCTCAAGGAGCCTGGCATTTGAAGCCTCAGCACCACTGTTACTCTTAGGGCTAGAAGACAGGAAGAGAGGGAGAACTAGGAGGAAATGTAAACTGGGAAATAGTCCAAAAGGAGACATCAGAACATGGGGAGATCTAGAAATCATGGAACATGAGGAAAAGCTGAGGTCAATTAGGATCATTTACCATAAGAGAAAGGATTGCCACATATTCAAGGAACTTCTTGTGTTCATGTAGGAGTTAAAAAGCCCTGCGCTGGATGGTGCCCCTCAGTTCTAAGTAAAAATCCCAGTCCCCCAAAGAGCTCTGCCCCAAAGGCAGCAGAGATTGGAGACCAGAGGCACTGTCTTGGGACTGGCAGCTGATGACATGTGAGGACCCCAGTTGAAGGATGTTGAGCAGACCCAAGCCTGGCCCTTCAGTTGGGCCAGAAAGACCTGGAACCCACAGGAGCTCAGGCAGGGGGAGTGGGGAGTGGTTAATCCCAGCTGGACCAGAGTAGCCTCTTGGACACATGCTAACTATGGCTAGTACCCATCCACCTTTGTCAGAGGCCATCTCAGGTCACACTCCATCCAGCACTCCTCCTGTGCTGACTGGAGTCTGTTTCCTTGTGGTCTGGCCAGGAAGTACCAAGCCGGGTGGCCGAGAGATTGGCTGTCTTGGCTGGGAGGCCAAATGTCTGGCCAACTGGTGCATCTCCAGAGAGCAGACAGACCCATCTTGACTGCCTGGTTCCCTGCCACCATGCTGGCGAACAACGTCCCCCTACAACCAGCTGATTTTCTCATTGCTAGACTTGTAAACAGTGTGATTTATGACTGTGCTCATCGTGCTGGCCCCTGGGTATACACGCTTTCCCTTCCAGGCTGGGAAGTGCATAATGAATTAATCGCCCTGCCTCAGGTTCAATCCAGAGCTGAGTGTTTGCAGATCTTTATTGTACTGTGCAAGCCAAGTCGGACTGCTCGATTTACACTCCTAATTCATTTGCTTTTGTGCACTCTGTATGTTGCTGGGGAGCTGCGGCCTCGTGACTGCATGGTCTGTGAGGCAGCCTCACTTCCTCTCCCATGGAGAGTGAATGCCAGAGACCTGTGGGGTGCTGGGAGAAGCCAAGCCACTTCCTCAGACGCTGCTCTCTCGGATGTTCCTGTCCTGAACAGAGCTGAGTAGGGCATTTCTTAGCATCCAAAGAGACACTAGCTGCTCAATGAGCGGCTCTAGCTCCACCCACACAGTTTTGAAAACCAATGGCCTGAAGTGAGCACACTAGGAGCTTCTCTCTTCCTTTGTTTTGGTTCCATAGGTAAAAATTTGGGGCTCTCCCAGGTTTGACCATTTTTCTTCACCTCCCAGGAACCAAAGACATAATTGGGTACCTTTCATCCAATGCTTGACCATGGAAACCAAGTGGACCACGGGACTCTAGTTGGAGTAAGACAGACCCAGTACCATCCTGAGGGGCTCCAGGAGGGGGTACGTGTAATCCAGGACATATTGTCCCAGACCAAGGACAGCTGGCCCATCTCATCACCCAGCATTTCTGGAGCTGGTGGCAAAGCTTTTCTTACACAGCATGCTACTCCATGGACACTGCAGGCAAAGTTGGGGACAGGAGCAGACCTGGCTACAGTGCACATTGGGAACTGGAGTTTTCCCTGGACTCCAACATAGAAGATCTAGGGATTCATGTTATAGAAAGTAGCTAGACACAGGTGAGCTACACACATCTACTTCTTGTCATGTGAAACCACGGGCTGAGAGAGCAGAGCCTGTGGAGCATTTAGAAATTATAAGGCAAACAGACTGTTAGAAGAACATTTAAAAATTACCTGGCATCCTCCTTACCTGGATGCAAAAAGACATGATTTCTCTAAAATTAGAGCAGAGAGCACCAGGTGTTTTGGATCTTTTTTTTTTTTTTTAACAGTGCAATGGCTTCTATAAAAATTTGTCCTGGAAATAGCAAAGAGGAGAACTAACCCTGATAAACCCAAGTAGCAATGACAAGGACAAATTAGAGAAACTTCTGCAAAAAAGAAGGGCAGGCATGGAAATGATAAAGAAGAATGTACATGAAGAGGAAGAAAAACAAAAGGTAAGATCTGCTTTAAATGGTTTAGATGTTTCTGGAGAAGCTATCAGAGCATCAGAGACAGGGAATAATTGAACACTCGTTACAGAATATTTCTCTAAGTGGTAAAAAGTCCTGAGTCTGCACATTGAAAAGTTTCGCGGCATTCAAATGGCAACACAGAAATCAACATCCAGGCACATTTTGAGGTTGCCCTGATGACGTTCCTCAATTACGATACTAACAAAGAATAATCCTTTAAGGATATAGACACAAAATCAGGTACCACAGGGACAAAAGAATAGATTGGGCTTCAACTTCACTCAACAACCCTAAATGCCCTGAAACACCAACTGACATCTGCAGACATTTGGAGGAAAACTTTGTCCCAAGATCATTAAGTGTGGCTGTTGTGACTTCTCTGGAGAAAAGCCATTGGAAGATACTAATTCTTTAAAAATATACCACCCACATCTGTTGGCGACTACGAATTATAAATCGAGTGGAGGAAATGCCCAAAGCTGTTCTTGTCCTGCCTTTGGGTCAGATGAGAACGTGGAAACTGCTCTTTTCTGGTCACAGCTGGAAGTCCTAGGGCTAATGACCGCTGTGGCTCTCATAGGGCAAGATGAAACCTGCTGCAGACACCTGGGGAAACTACAGTTTCCTTATCACCCCCGCGTCTCATCCTTGTCCCTGTCCTTAAAAGAAAGCTTCATTTTTTTTCCTAAGCCACCCTCGTCACCATGACTGTTTCTGGAAACACCCACTGCCCTTCACTCACTGTCTTGACTTACATGGAATAAATAAACAAATACCAAGGTTCTGGGTGACTCGTGGCCTTTTGTTCCTAGAGAACAACTGGTCACCCCAGATCCCTGCCTGCACCCCTACTTTGTCTCTTGCTCCTCTTTCCTTTCCTGCTGTGCACTGTAACCCGGGCAGGAGACTGGAACTCACTCCAATATCCATCCCTTAATTCGCCAACGTTTCCTGCAGAAATTTTGCTCCTGTAAAATGAATCACCAGCTGAACTAAACCAAGACCTTGAAATCCAACAGAGGAAAACCATTTGGCAGTTTCTTACAAGACTAAACTTAAATCCAACACTTACAGTTTTTGGTATTTACCTGAAAGAGTTAAAAACTTTATGTTCACATAAGAACGGGCACATAGATGTTTATAGTTACTTTATTCATATTTACCAAAACTTGGAAACAGTGAAGACTCTTTTCAGTAGGTAAATGGAGAAATAACCTGCTGTGGCCTGTGGATATAGCTCAGTGGCACAGCTTCTTCCTGGCAAGTGCAAGGTCCTGAGTTCAACTCCCAGTACCGAAAGAAAGAAGAAATAACCTGCTGTAGGTCTAGATAATAGAATCTTATTCAATTACAAAAGGAAATTAGCTATCAAGCCATGAAAATACATGGAGAAACCTTAAAGGTATATTACTGAATGAAAGAGGCCAATCTAAAGAGGCTACCTGCTGGATGGTTCCAATTATATGATGTTCTGGAAAAGACAAAGGTATGAAGAAAGTGGTTGCCAGCAGTTCTGAGGGAGGAAGGGAGAGAAGGATGAACAGATAGTACTTGGAACATTTTTAAGAGAGTGAAACTGTTCTGTATGATCTAACACGTTTGTCAAAACTCTTAGAATATACATTGCAAAGAGTAAGCCCTCCTATAAGCTATCGACTTTGGTTACTAACAATGCATTGCTACTGGGTCAACAAATGCACCACACTAAGGCAAGATGTTAACAGCAGGGTAAATGGAGGTAATCCCCTGAAGGTACACAGATGAAGGAAGGAATCTCTCTTTGTTTTCTCTTTTTTTTCTGTAAATCTAAATCTAGCACCCCTAAAATATCTATTAATTTTTTTAAGTGCAAGTAATGCCGTTAAAGAGTTGTAAGTCTTCTTTGACTCAGAATAGGTCTCAAACCCAATTAAACTGCATGTGCCCCGGGGGCAGTCTGTAACCTGAGAAAACAGCTAGACCTACAGGAATTTGTGGGTTTCTGCCATTTTCGTTTTCTTGCCCCATTTCCGGTCTCTTGGGCAACTGCAGCTCTGTCCCGGTGGAGCAATCGTTCACAGAGGGCACAGCCTTTACGCTGTTGGTATCATCTGTCTAGAAATCACTAAACACATCTTTATCAGCCCTTTCATGACAGAGGAGCAGCATCTAATGACAGAGTAATCATTTTTGTTATCAAGGAACTTGAGTAGCTGAGAAACTAATCAATTTCCGCTGCACAATACTCCAAAGGCTCAGAGACTGGCAGCCCCAGATATTTTGCAAGTAGGAGGGAAACGGGTTCTCTGGGCCCAGAAACAGGAGCCATAGCAGAAGGAAGGGGCTACATGCTAGAGGTTGACACGACCAGCTTTCTTCTCACAGGTGGACTTCAGAATCCCAAAAACCATATACTACCTTTCTGGCTGTGGAAATCTAACTAGTCTAAGAAGAAAAGAAACTAAGAAATTTATGACAGGATTTTCACAGAATGGCCCAGGAGGATGGATGAGGATTGTGTATAGAGAAGCCCTCAGCTAGCAAGCTTTCCCACTGGCTTGAATGTCTAACCAGCTCCTCAGTGCCCTACTGCTTTGAGTTGACAGCGCTTGCAAAGGCAGCATCAGTAATTATAAAGGAAATCCAAATCAGAACCACGCGGGGTAATAATATATCCCCAGTGGGATGACTAAAATTAAAAAGACTGACAACATAAAGTACTGGTGAAGATGCAAAACAGTTACAACTCTAGTATATTGCTTATGGGAATATAAAAATAGTATAACCACCTTGGGAATATTGACAGGTTCTTGTAAAGTTAAGAATAGTCTTTCCAGAAAACACAGCAATTCTGCCACTTGGTATTTACCCAAAAGGAACAAAAACACTTGCCCATACAAACAGTTGTGCATACATGTTTACACAGCTTTATGAATAATAGCTCCCAAACTGGAAACAAGCCAATGGCCACCAATAAACGAATGGGCAAATTAAATATGTGAATGGACAAATGGTGTGTATTAATATACCAGAATGTTACTTTGCAATAATCAGGAAACTAAACTATGGATTCATGAATTCTTTATGAATTTCAAAAGCATTAAATGTCACCATTTATATGTGATTCTAGAGAAAGAAAAAGTATCCTACAGTGTCATAAAGCAAATCAGTGGCTGCTGAGGCTGGGGTGTGGGGGCTGGTGCCGCAGTGACAGGACATCACGTGTAATGGGAATGTTGTCCGTCTTGATTCTGGAGGGCTGGTGGCTCTGTTTCACTTTTTACATACCTATTGATACATGTCACATACCTGCCAATATATGTCGAGATGTACTGAATTTTACGTTAAAATTGGTACAGTTACTGTATGTAAGTTACACCAATGAGATGAAAATATCAATTGTGTAACAGTGAGGTTGACTTTAAAAGGAATTCACCAGACAGCCAAGCACCACTGAACATTTGAGGAAAACATTTAAAAGGGTAGAGAGAGGCCAAGGGGAAAGGAATATAAGAAGCAAGTTGAACCAAACGGACCATGTATGGATCAGAAGGCATTGAAAGAATGAAAACCCACCATTCATATCCCCAGAAAGACTTTCTTCAGACAATGTGTCTATAAACAGAGAGGCTGCAATTGTAAAAACATATTTAGAGAACAAAAAAGAGCTCTTTTAAGTTAAAAATGCAAAAGCAATTTTTTTAAACTGAAGGGAAATATAGGAAAATTGTAAGAGGAGCTTCTACAAAAGTTGGAGAAGATACAATTCCAAGAGAAAATTAAAGCCAAATACATGTCCAAGATGTGAGCCGAGGAGTCACACAAAGGGAAAAGAAAAAAGAACTTAAGTCAGACAACATTTCCAAAACTACACGGTATTTCCAGACCTGGTATGGTGGCACACATCTAATCTCAACCCTCGGTAGGCTGAGGCAGGAGGATCACTGTGAGTTGGCGGTCAACTTGGGCTACTAGTGAGACCTTGCCTCAATTAAAAAAAAAAAAAACATCTAGGGTATTTCCAAACTAAAAACCCCACGGAATGTCAAGGTAGATGAAAACAGACCCGCAGGAAGGCGCAACATGATGAAATTTCAGAAACTAAGGACAAAGAAGAGCTGGGTGTGGTGGCACACACCTATAATCCTAGCACTCAGGTAGCTGAGGCAGGAGGATCGTTGTGAGTTCAAGCCTCTGCTAAATAGTGATTTCAAGGCCAGCCTGGATTACATAGAGACACCATGTTTAAATAAATAAATAAAGAGAGAGAGATGCTTCCTCAAAATTCTGGGGGAAAAATTGTATCTGCCCTAGAATTTTAAATGAAGCCAAATTGTACATTAGTAATGGAGGTACAATAAAGACATTATTAGACACATAAGATCTCCGCAACTGTACTTCCTGCGCATCCCTTTTAGGGAAAGACTGGAGGTTGTGATTCATCAAAACCAAGAACTGAGTTTCCAAAGAAATGGGAGCTGTGGCCAGGGTGTGCAGAGGAAGAGGAGGGCAGGAACCCCAAACCACATCTGGGCCACAGCCGGCCCAAAGTAGGTCAGAAGGCCACAGGGCAGGTGCTTCAAGGAAATGAAATAGATCTGGAGAGTGGGAATGGGTTTAGAGAATCAACAGGTGGTTTGGTGTTGAATTAGCAATAATAATATACAGACAAACTAAAAAAGTGAAAAAAAAAATCAAGGCAGTTCATCCCAGAGCCAATACACCCTTACAGAGGGAAGGAAAACTAGTATTTAATAATAAGGCACTCATCGTTCAGCTATGTCCACCACAATAAAGTAACCATTGGATAACACTGTAACTACATTTACGAAGTAAGTGAATTGAAAACAAGGAGATGGGAGAAGTGCGTGCATGGGAAAAATTTAGAAGTAGAAGAAGCCCCTTATTTAGTAATTCAGAAGAAACAATGTTTACATCCCTTGTGTGGAGTTGGCACATGTTCACAACACATCTCAATCCCTTTTTCATCCCCCTTCCCTCCCCTCCACTCTCCCTTCAATCCCTTTGCCCCTTCCCCTTCCAGAAAGATCGATCTCTCTTCCTTTTACCTATCTTTTATTTTGTTCTTTATTTATAACATGGGTCTCTCACCTAAGAGAAGCCCGGGACTATTTAAACCTGTGTGTCCGATTTACTTCACTTACCATTATGTTCTCAAGGTGCAGCGTTCTCCTGCCAAAGACCCATGTTTACCTCGCGTTATTGCAGAGTAATACTCCATTGTGCATAAATACATTTTCTTTATCCATTCAATGGTTGCTATTCATTAAGGCTGCTGCCAAGATTTAGCTAGTATAAAAACTTATGCTGCTATAAACATGGGTCTGCATGGATCGCTGTACTGTGATGTCTTTAACTCTTTGGGGAGGATTCTTAGAAGGGGATTGATTAGCTGGGTCGAATGGAACTTCTATTTTAGTTTTTCAAGGAATCTCCTTACTGATTCCCGTAGGGGTTGCACTATGGTGTTACATTCTCGCCAGCAATGTAGAAGTCTCCCTTTTTCTTCCCAGCCTCACCAACACTTGTCATTTATCATGATTCTTTAATTATGGTCGTCCTTCCTGGGTAAGGTGAAATCTTAGTATTATTTTAATTCGCATTTCTCTAATGGCCAGCAACGTCGTGCATTTCTTCACATGTGTATTGGCCATCTGCATTTCTTCTCCTGTGAAGCGGGCATTCCTTTCACTTGCCCTTTAGAAAATGTATTCTTTAAAACAAACAAACAGAAAAAAGGGCTGGAGATGTAGCTCGTCAGCACAAGGCCTGTCTAGCAAGTGCGAGGTGCTGAGTTCATTTCCCAGCCCCACCCCAAAAAAACACAAAGTCATTGTCCAAGAAACCAAAGCAAGGCTGTGAAAATGTTCTGGATTAAAAGAGGCTAAAGAGACTTGATAACTAAACACAGGACCCAACCCTAGGCTGGATTCTGTCCTGGAGGAAATGCCATTCAAGATCAACTGATAAAATTAGAATGCAGACTGTAGATTGTATCAGTGCAAGCTGTAAAAGTATAGAGTTGATAACTACATCGCAGTTACATATTTTTAAAAAAATCTTTATTTTTAGGAAATACTTTGGTATAAAGATAATTGTCTTACAACTGGAATGGAGGCAGGAAAAAAAATACATATATATACAAGACAACTAAGATAATTGTACCACTAATTTCTATTAGTTCATTGAAAGGAACAGTCTGTGCTTATATTATCTGATCAATTTTGCATGCCTATATCTTGTAATCTGAGCAACTACTTTGAAAATAACAATATGCAATATAATAACCATTGTTAAATTCCTATTTCCTTGTTTTGAAATTCTGTATCATTGTTTTTATTGGGTTTTTTCTCTCTAAAATAAAGAATGTTAATAAATAAATCTGGGGTATAGATGTGCGTTATTCTATTCTTAATCTAAGTTTGAAATTTTTGCCAGGAAAAATATTTAGAAAAAAACTAAGCATGTTTGGACACCCCAAAAGTTTCTAATTAAAAAATTGTAACATGAGAAATACTGTGTATCCACCTTAAGAAATAAAATGCTACTAATGAAATTGAAAAAACATTATGGTGAACACAGACTGAGTATTTAATTTGTTCTTTGAGTAGAACTAATAAACCACAGGCTTAGCTATAAATTAGTTATAGGTTAGATATGCATGTAGATATATTTCCATGTCCTTTTTTGTATTTCTTCTACCTAGAATCTGTTAATATCCATTCACAATACTTAAAGTTCAGCATGGTCTCAGTGATATAAAAAACATAAAAGTATAGTTACAAAATTATATTGCATATTCAAAAGGGTATATATTTTCCAAATTTTCTCTAATAAACATAGATGACATTTATTACCAAAATAGATGCAATTTTAAAAACTAGTCTATATAATTTTGCATGTATCATATGATCATAATCATATAAAATTATAGATGACAAAAGAATGAAAATGAATGTATAAAAAGCTCACTATTTCTGAGTGCAAGAACGTGGTTTTTTTTTCCTTCTTTCAGTGCTTGCACATTTTCCTAATTACTGCTGTAATGATAAAACATCAATGTTCTTTTTTTAACCAATGAGAGCATTGCATATTATTTTTAAAATGAGAGTTTCACCTCACTCCATGCACCCAAATTAATGCCAGGATTTCAGAAAGCTAATTTTTCAAGTGGTAACACACTAGGAGTTATTAAATATTCATTAAATATTAAATGTCTCGAAGAGGGACTGGTTCTCGAAACTTAGGAATACTGAGAGAAATCCCAGGGAAGAGATGTACTACAGACAAATTCTGTACTATCGCGGTCAGAAGAGCATCTCAAGTCTCAACCCCGACCCAGTGGGACCTCCCCTCCACCCCTGCCTCACTGCACCACCTGGGGCCTGCTTCTTCATCCCCCGGCTCACACCTCTTCTGTGGGAGGTCCCATGACAACAGGCACCCTTCCGACCTTGACCTGACCCTGACAGGAAGCAATCCCAGCTCCTCACACTCCGCAGCCATCTCTTTGCTTCCCGCGTCTGCTCAGGTTGAGAGCTAAGGAAAGCCTCCACAACTCCCTTGTCCCACTTCCTAGCAGAAGGCGACAGGATTCTCTTCCCAGCTTGGCCCAGCCTCCTGCAGGAGGGCCAGCAGGGCCGTCCTGCTCCTCTCTCCAGGATGGCGTCTTGGCGGGCGAGGCAGGCCATCTGCTGCTCCTGCCACCAGCTGCCGTCTGCTCTTCACTCACTTTGTCCCCTGAGAATTCCTGGACTCTCAGGCACATGTTGTCTCCCCAGCCCTTGCTCAGCCTGGGGTCCGCTTATCTTCTGGGGACTTTCACGATCTCCTCCTTTCACTTAGCATCGCCCTGCAGCCCTCCCCCAGGGACCCCATAGTGTCACATACACCATCGCATGTATGTAGAATAAGGAAGTGCATCCTGGGAAGTATTGGAGAGCACTCACAGGACATGCAGCTCCTACAGGGAAGAAAACAGACCCCGCAGCTCAGAGTCCCAGGGGATCTTAGCTTCAATTGCTTCTATGGAGCCTCAAACCTGTGAATCACACCCTAGGCTGAAGTTTTATTTTGCTGCTGCTTTGTGGAGGAAAACCCAAAAAATGCTACAAAAAAGAGTGCGTCCCTCTAAAGCAACTTTTTCTCCCACCTAGAACGCTCCCTCCTACATCTCTGTGTTGTGTGATCAGACTGGTCCAGAATGAATGCTCTCGGGCAAGTGGTTATTCTGGGGAGAAACTGGGAGTGAGGGAAAGGGGAAACTTCCTCCCTAAGGATGTCAGAGAAATCCAGCCCCAGCCTAAGCCCTCAGGGACCCCTGCGGGGATTACAGAGCGGCCATTCTGCCCAGAAAGTAGTGGACAGGGCTGGTTGACCACCACCTACAGTCTTTGTCTCAGTGCCTTCAGTGGCCAGGAAGGGGCTCCCTGATCCTCCAGCTTCCGTGAGCCAGGGTTGGACGGACCCCCATGAAATGTAGTGTGAGCTCCCAGTGGCTAGAAGATGGGGCCTTAGTGTGAGACACCAACAACCCCTGTCACCACATCCTCTTTCCTTTTTCTCAACCACACATGTTCTTTTACCACGTCTGTCCCGAGCCGACTTTGACATTTTTATTTTAAATCCTTCCTCATTAGGCATGAACACAATCACTAATTCCAGTCTTCATCAATAGTATTGACACTCCCAATCCCTTGCTTCCATAGAACAGACAAAGGCGCCATTTGGAATTTTCATCACAGAACTTTAGAGGCCAGCTAGTGTTGCTTTTCCACTTTATAGATGAGGAAACTGAGGCACAAAGGGACAGGATTTACCTCATGCAGCAACTTGTATACAAGAACCAAAGCTGAGGCTACCAAATTTTCAGTCAGAGCCATTCTGCTGTGCTTTTACTTCTGCTGATGTCATTGCATTAGGACACGTTGGTTAATATTTTCCAAGTATTCATTGTTGGAAATGATCATTAAATTTAATGCTTAGAAGGAAAAAAAAAGGTACATACCAGAAATAGTATTCCATCCTGTGATTTATGTCTTAGATGAGGACATGGAGTTTAGCCAGATATAGAACCTACTTAAAGTCTTACAGAATTTTAAAACCAAACTTGAACCTTCTGGAGTTCATTTATTTATTCTTGGCAACATCCAGCTTCCTGATTCTTGGAAAGTTGCTGGACCATTTAGAACAAAAACTCCTGAGAGTTCTTGTGTATCAAGTAGCTCTTGCAAAACGCTCTTTTGAAGTGTAAAGTGTAAATGACTAAGAAGCAGGAGATAGAAGTTCTCCTGAAACACATGGATGTAATCATTGAGGGAACGCACACTCGGCAAAATGCAGAATTGTCCCTTGTGCCTTTTTTTTTTTTTTCTTTGCGGTACTGGGGATCGAACTCAGGACCCTGCGCTTAGCTAGGTAAGCGCTTATTCCACTGAGCTATATCCCCAGCCCCCTCCTTGTGCCTTAAACACTGAGGAAATCGGTCTCAAGCCCAGCAGATACCAAGTGTGGGAGAGTTTTCCCTTTGTCTGAAAGTTGTCCCCTTAACTCTGTGAGTGACTTAGGTGAATGCCAAAAAGCACTTACAGGAAGATGGTCAAGCCTAGCCCCCTTCCACACTATCTCCCAAGCATTTCTCTTGCAATCTACTCCATTAGCAAAGACTCAATCTACTCTAAACCAGTGAGAATCACCCACTGTGGAATTCAAGAATCTTTAGCCTGAAGAGTGTGATCACCTAGTTTTGTAACTTTCATAGGTCAGATAGTATCTTTCTGTATGGAAGGGCTTAGCACATTAATGGTCGGATGTCAGAAAGTTGGGTTTGCCTCAGAACACAGAAAATAGAGCATTTATTTCTTTTGACACAGATCAAGCGTTTTTGCTTCTCTTTTGGCCTTTAGTCGTGTAGCAGGCCAGCTTGTCTTGGCCATGGCCCATACTTCAGCTCTTTCCTAATCCAAGGTCAGCTCAGGGCTCATTTAAGATTTTGTGGTGGATTGACAGCGGGTGGTCAACTTGTTACACCCAGTTGAATTCAACCAGTGTGGTGCTGGGTGTGGGAGGCCCCCCAGAGGACTACTGCCGGCAGCATAAGAGGCAGAACCGGAGAAGAAGTGAAAATGTTGGGATCTGTTGGCAGCTGTTGGTTTTCCTGGAGGAGCTTGTTGTACTGGCTTTCCTGATGAACTCGGCTGTTCTCACCGTTGAAGGAGCTCAGGACCTTACCATCAATGAGAATGGCTATGGTTCACTTTGGGGGAGCTCTGGTCCTCGCTTTGAGCGTCGCTTCCTAGCTCCAGAGGGGAGGACGGTGCACTGCTCAGTCTCCTGCAGAAGCTTGTCACACTGGCTTTCCTGATATGGACACAGCTGTTCTCATCTTCAGAGGAGTTCGGGACCTCACTGTTGCTGAGGATGGCTGTGGTATTTTGGGGGGAGTGCTGGTTCTTCTTTGAGCATCACTTCCTGGCTCCAGTGCAGACCCCTCAGCCTGCTAGCACAGATCCTTCATCCCAATGACACAGACTTTCTAGCTTCCATCACTGACCTTTAGGCCTTCCCAGGGCAGATCCATGAAAAAGGCCTGCATGAGACATTGTCGTGGGCTCTGGGCCTCCAGGTGGACTCGTGGGGCATTGTCATGGGCTCTAGTTCTTCAGCTGGACTCATGCAGGACATTACCATAGGCTCCAGGCCCTGGGCTAGATTCTCTGGTCTTTAGTGTGTGGACTCTTCTTGTCTATGACTCTTTGGGTGAAGTTTCAGTTACAATTATTTTGTAAAAGTAACTGTATACTGAAGTGTCCTGTATTGTATTGTTTCCCTCTGTAAACCCCCAACTACAACAGATGTTCTTAACCAGTTCTTCTGTGTTGTATATGAGAAAAGCTGATGCGCTTCCAAAATAGTTGGTTCATGTCACAGCAAAGAGCAAATAGAAGCAATGGTTGAATATCTAGAAACTCAGTTTTGGTTATTCAAACCCACCACACATATTACTCCCCTCTTGGATGATCCCCGCAGAGGGTTTGTGTTTTCTGGTTTTTGTGTTTGTTTGTTTGTTTGTTAGTTTTCTTTTTTATTTTAAAGAGAATGAAAACCGAAAGAACATTAAAAATGATGCAGAATTTCAAAACAACATGATAGGAAATCAGCGATGGTTGTTATGTTGCATACTGTTAACTTCAAAGTAGTTGTTCAGATTACTCTAGATGTAAGCATTCAAAATTGGTCAAAAAAAAATGAGCATTCACTGTTCCTTTCAATAAACCAACAGTTTGTTTTCAGTACCAGGGACTGAACCCAGAGCCTTTGCACAAAGCTATATCTCCAGCCCTTTTATTTTATTACAGTTGTTTTGAGGCAGAGTCTCTCCAAATTGCTCAGGCTGGATTTAAACTTGCAATCCTCTTGCCTCCACCTCCCAGAGTTCTGGAACTACAGGTATACACCATCATGCCTGGCTCCCAGTGATAGTATTTTAAATTCTCTCTGCACTCCATTACTAGCAGGTACCACGCTACGGTTTGGGTAGGGTCTGTCCCACCAAAGTTCATGGCGGGAAGCTTTGTCCCATGTGGCATTGTCAAGGTGGTGGATTAAGAGTTGAGCTTGGCAAAAGGTAACCAAGTGGAGTGGCCAGCCTCACGGAGTGGGCTGGGCCTCCCAGGAGTGAGTGAGGTCTTGTAAGAGTGGGAGGACTCCACACTCATCTCCCCTGCACTCTGCCATTGCTCTGCCTGCTCCTCCACCGTGCTGATGCAGCCATAGCTCCCCTTACCGGAAGTTTTCTACTTTCTGTCCACCATAATCCTAAACCAAATGAACCTCCTATCCAGCCTCGGGAATTCTGTCAGAGCAATACTAACAAACCTGGATAAACCACATCCCTCCTGCACACCTACTACACGTTTTCAAGTCAATTTTGAATGCAGTTCCTAAGATTTTGAACATTCCAGATCTCCCTACCCTTTTGAAAGATGACAGACAGGGCACAGTGGAGCAGATGGGACTTGGGGGTCAACCGACCACACTTAAATCCCGGCTCTGCTCCTCATTAGCTTTGTGGCATTGGGTAAGTTACCTGACGTTTCTGAACCAAAGCTTCCTGTCTGCGTGCCTGAGGTTACAATGCTCAGCTGGCAGGGTGGTTGCAAGGTTCGAGTGAATTAATGTTCAAAACTGACCAGCCCATGTGAGGTGCTCAAAAGCCGGGAGCACTTGTATTATCCTTGTTTGGTGACGTCTGTCTATCACAGGTTGTGCGAGGACACTCCAGTCTTAAAGCCCTTTGGCCACCCCCGGAGCCAACCTCTGAGCTAGTCCGGTGGGACCCTGGCCGCTCTTATGCTCCTCTTGGTCCCTCAACCCCAGCCACAGAGAGGAGAGTGTGGACTCAGGAGGGGCTGACGTGACTTGCTTAAGGTTTCCCAAAATGGGATAGGCCCTCCTAAGGGAACCTCAAAATTGTCACTCCTTGCCTCTGTCTCCAGGTTCCGGATGGAGGTGGTTTAAACATCTGCTCTTTTCTTCTCCTAATTTATCTCTACCTTTGCCTTATACACAATGAGCCATTGCCTGCTGTGCGATCTAGCTGCCTACAGAGCAGTTGGCCAAATGTCCAGCCATATATCAAGCACGTGAAAGTGTGGGTCTAGAGATTGGGAAAGGAGCAAGCAGTGGAGATGTGGGTTTGGACATCTCTCTCTGAGCCAGCGGTTGACCTGCTGGCGTAGGTACAGACTCTGAGAAGCTAATCACGCCTGCGCACCTAGAGAACCACTAGATGACGTGCCATACATAACATGGCTGACTATGCAGTCAAGAAAACTCTGAAAAACTGAGGGAAGAGCTTACTTCAGAGGATGTTAAAACGTATTGTAAAGCTAGTTTTAAAAAAAACTCAGGACAGTGCCTGACTGAACAAGAAAAGCAGACAGACTATAATGCATATATATCAACTGAGTATGTGCTCAGCTAATAGCTCCAGGTCATGATATTGGTTATTAGTTATTTGAATACAATTGAATTAGGTCTTGAGGCGATGACAGTGCTTACCAAATGTTTCAAGGGTTTCCCTAACTGGAAATAAAAGACTCTAAGATGGCCAAGTTTCCTGGGTCCCTAAGTCACATTACCCAACCATTGCTGGGCTCAATATCCCTGAAATTTAATACTTTGTTGTGTTAAGGCATTGAGATGTAGGGCCTGAGAGTTGTAGAAACTATTGTTAATTATCTCAAAAAACACCCCCTTCACATGCAGCCACCTATGAAGATTGAAATGAATTCTAATTAGAATAAGAAACAAGATGTTGAAAACTGGGAGAACACAAAGCTTTCTGCAGTCCCTGGGCGAGGTTTTCCTAGGACTCCAAGCAGTAGAAGAAATTACAAAAGGAAAGGTCTATCGTGTGCATACAAATTTTTACATACACTTGAAACAGATTTGAAATTTTAAAAGCAGAAAGGGAGAACAAATGGGGACAGTCTCGTCGAAGGCCGTGTGATGAAGCATTAATATTCTCAATTTCTAAAGAGCTCATCAAGATGGGAGCCAGGGAGAGAAAGGATTATCTGAGGGGAAGCTTTAATCATAGCTGGCTTGTTCTGATACCTAAAATGTCTCTGAGTTCCCTGTTTCTGCCAATTGGTTTGTGCTCTGTACATGCAAACTGTATTTAACATTGGCTCCAACCCAACCTAATTAGTAAAGTCAATCTGCCGCAAAGAAAAGATCATTATAATGCTTCGTGCAGCCAAATGTCCATGGTGTTTCTAGTATGTGCTATTGGACCTTCTCCACATGACTGCTCCCCTCTGTTGGTGAAGGGAATTTAGAGCCACCCGTATCCCTCCTTCCAGGAGCTCGAGTAGTGGCGCTGTCCCCAGGAGCAAGCTGGAGCAGACAACGAAGAAATGTGAAGTGATTTTAAAAACTAATCCTGCTAGGACTCCTTGGATCATGCAGTCACTGAATTAGAGGATGGGTCCCATCACTGGGTGCTAATCACTTTCTGTGCATGACCTCATTTAATCCCCACAATGACCCTATAGGGAGGCATCATTTCCTATTTTCCAAAAAAAAAAGGATAGTGAGGCTCCAGTTGAAGAAATAATTCACCCAAAGTTACACAAGGAGCTGGCAGAGCTGAAACCTGAACACCAAGAGCAGAGTGTGGACCCGAGTAGCATGCTGATGGGCCAAAGTAGGGTTCGGAATGCCACCATGTCTTGGCAGGGCACAAGGGGCATGGAGGACATGGGAGGATGTATAAAAGAGGAGGAGAGGTTTGCATCTTAAATGTTGCCCCCAGGCTTGGTCTCTGGAGTAGTTCTCTTGGCAGATAGTGGAACCTCTAAGAAATGGAAGTCATTGAGGTAGCACTTGCCTATAATCTCAGCATTCGGGAGGCTGAGGCAGGAGAAACACTTTAAGTTCGAGGCCACCCTGTACTACCAGTGAGTTCAAAGCCAGCCTGAGCCACATAGAGCGACCCTGTCTCAAAAATAAAGTAAAATAGGGACCAGTGGGAAGAAGTTAGGAGGCCTGTCCATGAAGAGGAGGCATCGGGACCCCAGCGCTCTCTTCTTCCTCTGTTTTTGCTTTCTGCGGATTCGGTGAGTGGTTTTGCTTTGCCACAGGCTCTGCCGTGATAGGCTGGTTGCCAAGGGCCCAGAGCACATCTGAAATTATTGATAAAGAACTGGAAGCTCCAAAACTGTGAGCCAAGGGCTGGGGATTTAGCTCAGTGGCATAAGCACCTGTCTGGCAAGTGCAAGGTCCTGAGTTTGATCCTGGTGCCCCAAACATAAACAAAAAACTGTGAGCCAAGACAAATCTTTTCTATTTATAAGTTAACTATCTCAGATAATTATGGCAATGGAAAGCTAGCACCAGGGTAAAGATGCGGCTGCCAGCTACTTTTGAGGCCAAAACACCAAAGGAAACATCCCAACAAAACATATGAAACACGAGTTTTTAAAATAACAGAAAACAGGAGACTTCCGGGAAGATGGCGACCGGGTAGGCAGCAGAGAGAGAACCTCCCAGAGGATTACCACCCAAACAATGAAATATAACAATATGAAGACAGAAATAAGGACTTCCGGGAAGAAGACGACCAGCCGAGAGAGCGAGTGTGGAGGGAAGAACGGCTTCAGCTCCTGAACCCGACAGAGAACGCGCTACTGGGA